>JAGVSQ010007787.1:0-14990 GCA_022683975.1 Rhyacophila evoluta
TCAGAATTTAAAATCAATTTCCATCAAGCACCATCAGTCGAAAATGTTAATTATTACATATATGATCACTTATAGAAATTTCTATTTTATTTACCCTTTGTCCTTTTATCAAAATTTTAAAATGTATAATTCATTTGGTCTAGTTTTCTTATTCTTCCAATAATATATAATAAACAAAAATGAAATGGCTAATTCACTGAGGCATTACTGTAGAATGTATTAATATGCTTACAGTACACAATGTTAGGATGGTTTGAATTTTTATCTAATATAATATTACATACATTAAAATGGCATAAGTTGCATGTGAAAATTCATTCTTTTTTATTATTGTGTTTATTTTATTATTAAGATGGAGTGATCTAAGATTCAATATTTAACTGCTATTCATATGAAATTTTTTATGTGAATTCGGATCCATAATATAGACACAAAAAGAGGTATATTCAATAAACTATAAACCCTTGCAGTAAATTGATGTAACAGTTTGCACTTTAGTTTTAAGTATTTTCAAAAATATATTAAGTGCAGAGGAAGTGATCCCTAAGCCGTTCTATATGTGAATGTTTCTACACAAGTAAAATCTGCTATTTTTGTATAGAGTATATAAAATTAATGTTAGCTTTGAATCATATTCTGGTAATTTTATAGGCACTAAGCAAAACTGATAGCCCACTTTCTAGTGGGTGCTCAGAATGAAAATTATTCAATTTTTTCATCCATCAATTATTTTACATTCAAAAACTTACAAAATTATTCATATAAACATTATTCAAAAAAATATTATGAAGTCATAGTAAAAATATCACTTCTAATAAATTCCATTCATATTGAATTTAATTTAATTATTTCCTTGCTTTGCCACATCATATTATGTTCTTTATAACAGACAGCTGCTCTAACATGTTTTGTTAGTCTAACTTTATCATACATAACAGTGAGCCTGAAATCTAAGATAAAATAAGAACTAGGAACTCTTATCTTTATCATTCCTTTTTTTTAATGGACTTACATTTCAGACTCCTTGTAATACAAAAAATACACAGTAGCATGCACAGCAGGGCTCAGTGGGTACAATGACCCTGGCTATTTTCTTACGAAAATATTTTTTTTAGGACAAAGTTACGTTTTTATTGCATTTCCAAAAATAAAAAAAAACTTTTAATATTAAACTGTTATATAATACAACTGAAACTAATGTATATATGTAATATTTATGACAAGAAACATATAAATTATACGATAAAAAGTAGAAAACTATGGTACAAAATATATATTTCTGATAATATAATCAATATTCAGAATATATAGTAACAGACACTTCTTGCCACCTTTTGTTAATCTTGCACATACTACATATCTGACATACAATAATGACATCTAATTTTCGGATAGTTATGTACAAATGGTAACCAAGTCATAAATTATTTTATAGATTATATTTTGGTGACAAATTCTACAAGTTCTAGTAATAGTATTGAATGATCTCTTTCCACAAAATCATATTCTACCTAATGAATGGTTATGAAACTGTATCAATTATATAAAACACATTTAGAGGCTTAATTTTTTTCATCAATATAAAGAAAACTTTTTTTAGTAAAAAATAATAATAATAATATCTAAGATTTTCAAATTGTCGCGATAAATAGTGTTGTGAACCAAGAACAATAAATCTTTATCTTTTAAAATATTATTATCTGTTTACTTTATTTTACATAATGAATAATAAAGTTTCTAAAATGATAAAATTTATATAATTCCTATCACCTCACAATGGTTTAATGGTTACTTTGCGTACATGTTAATTATTTTATCCATAGATAGTCTAATATTTAACGTAATTATTTAATTTTGTAAATGGAATAGTAACAAGTAAAATACAATTCGACCATGACTCTTGCAGTTGTAGTAATATTTAATCAAACAATCGAAAATTTTAAATGTACACAGAGTAAAGGCAAAAAAAAAATACACAGAGTGCACTTAAAAATTAGCAAATGGATGAATGGAAAATTTTTGAAAAAATATAAAAACAAACAACAAATGAGATTTCGATTTATATGGCACCAAAATGTGTTTTTATTATATTATATAATATGTTGAAACTCCAAAATTAAAATATTATCATTTGTCAAAAATACAGTCTGAATTCCATATCTACTCCTCATTTGGTCGAATTTCTTTGGAAAGTCGGTGAAGTGGTTCAAGCTCGTTGGTGAGGTGGCATTCTGTTCTGTCACGCTTTCACTCCAAGAAGCCTTTCGTCTGCTGACAATTCGTCACTTTCTGAACCTGATTTTTCTTTTTTTATGGAACGATATCGTACCTGAAGATATAAATAACATTCAGATATCAGATAGCACAATTTAAAAAAGTTTCATTGTCACATTTAAAAAAAAATATTTATTATAATTAAGTTGCCATGGTCAAGTGTAGACCAGAGTTCTTCAGTTCAATTTTATACAACTTGTAACTAATATACTGGCATAATTTTATCTGCTATTGATATAGTAAAAGGTGTGTATATTTTCATCTTACATTTCTACCAAGTTTTGTCTATTTATAATTTTTATCCTTGGTAAATTGTGCCCTCCTTGTATTATTGAATACTATTAACACATAACTTACTGCTTTACATTAAAAAAAAAACAAACAATAATATAATTACCTTTGTTTTTATTTTTGTATTATCAGGATGTGGTCGATACATTAGAAAATTGTCAGTCACCCAAAACATCAGTATCTAAAAGAAAAATATACACAAGTTCCACAAATTAAAATATTTTTTTTTAAAACATTGTATGGCGATTGGTTTATTATCCACTCATCTCCAAGTATCAAGATTGTTTTAAAATTCAATCGCAAAGTTCAAGGGCGAAAACAAATTTAGGAGAAAAGAATGGCTGTCATAAATTATAATTTAAGTTGTATCATAACACAGCCTCCGGACTTTTTGGATATCAACTGGTTATTTAATTTATCTTGTCGCCTAATTTCCAAAGGCATTCTTTTATTTTTTCATAAATTGTTATTATTTATTTTAATATAAATACTAGATAGATCCATTAATGATATGTGAAAGTCATTACAGTTAGATTATATATTTTTAGAATAGAAAAAAATATGTAAACATTATAAAAAACAAATTAGTAAAAACAAGTTGTGTTTAACATTGAAAATTCCCTTGTGCTCTTTCGATAATAATTATGATTTGTAAATAAATGTAAGAGTTTTAATATTGAGCTATTCACAGAAACAAATAAATCAGTCCTATGGGTTCAATTTTTTTTCAAGTGTTCCTTTGATTCCGAAATGAGAGCTGCCAAATGTGGTACTTTTAAGCACATTCATACCAATTTGCAGTAACCTTTAAGTTTATTGTGTTTGTTTGCAAATCGAAGAATGTTGTTTGAAAATCAGGATTTACATTTCGATCGATTTTATGATTGTTGAATTGATAGGATTGAAATATTTTCGTGCTTACAACATGTGTGCATAAAAAATTAACCCATCTATGGAAGGGTTAAAAGAGTACCAATATTCACGATAAATCATCAAATAAAAATAAAAGAGAACAAAACACATATTGATAGCTCAATCATTATACGAAATAAAAATTCTTTATTAGGTTAGAAAAGAATATTATGGTAAAAGTTTTCTAAGCCATATTAATATAGTAGTCTTATTTGTTCTACCGTTAATTATGTTTATAAGCAATTTTATTTAGATTACAAATAAATAATATTTTATGTTATATATAATATTTCAGTCATATATTGCGATATAAATGACAATGTTTATCAACTTCATTCTGGGTCACAATTGTTTATCAGTCTAATGGCACAATAACATAATCTAGAGCAAAATAATAATTGAAATTATTTAATATATCAGTTTGAGATTATCACACTGAAAAGTTTTAAGATCTTCAAATAATTAAAATTGATATTATGGTGAAACATCATATTCTGCTTTTTTTACCATGTCTGCACCAAAAGCTTAGCATATGGATTTCCGCATTGTAAAGATTTTTTTTGTGAGAATTGGTTGTCGGTCAATTGCTCAACCCATTGAGTTATCAGTCCTGTATCATTGATTTTGTTTTAAATACTGCAGGATTCGAACCCACAACCTCCGGCTCTGAAGTGTGCATGTTCACTACTAAGCCACAATACATTGTACCATAATACCATCACTACATACCACAATTAAAAAAAAAAAATAGTTCACTCGTAGTTTTTTTTTCATACTTGATAATGATCACGCATAAATTAAAATATTGGTGACATAAATAAGCTGCATAATTACATTATAGGGGTACTTGTAATATCACAGAATTGTAGATTTTTTTTCAATTGAATGGATGATAGCATCAATCATTTATGGAAGCTAAATAATAATAGTAGCAAACATTTTACTATTCCCAGTATATAAGACATTAAGAATGAATCTATGTAAGCGGTTCTCATCTTTTTTGGCCCAAAGCCCCATTTCGAGTTAAAAAAATTGTGGCTCCCCTGTTTCCAATTTTCAATCAATTTTTTTTTTATCATAACATAAGAAGTGTCTAATCAAACTTTGTAGAACAAATAGTTTTCAATTCAGATTCTATGTCCATTAACTGTCAGTGATAATAATGTTTTGTCTACCCTGATATTTTTGAAAATCTTAAAATTCTTTTTTAAAAGATTTTGACCAGAAAGCCCACTTTCATAAAAAATACTCCATTTTTAATAAAAAATCATAATAACTTTCCTACTCTACTACCCTACCTACTAAAAGGTTTTGCTTAATAATTCTTAGTATTTCTCACTGATGATGATAATGATATATCGTTGTTTAGTAGTTAAAGGGTTAATGTATTTTTTATATGGGTTAATATCTCTACTTTCTCCATGTCTACTGTGTATTATTTCTGCATTATTTCAGTTTCTATGGTAAGCATAAAATGATCGATGTGTTCAGAGAATTTTCGATTTTTTCATTCATTTAAAAGCAATAAATCTATCCCTACAATAGTCATAGTGTTATACAATATACCGAGTCAAATATATGATCCACAGCAAGAAAGTGTAGTATAGTGAAGTGTAGAATAAAGAATTATATATTTCATAGGGTTCAGTTGAGTTATGTAATCCATGTATCAACTATTTTTTTTATAATAAAAGTTTTGAATATTTTACTTACATTTACAAAGAATGGTATGATAAGTAATATCACAACTAGTTCGAGACGAGGATCTTTAACAGGAGACAAAACCAAGTCAGTGACCCCAACTTTACTTAAAAACCATACTGCCAAGCCTATGCTAGCTTTCATTACTACCATTATGAGGGCGTATAATGCACACTGACAACCCCAAGAACAAGCAGATGCTGGCTTCCCTGAAATAAAAAAGATATTTATACAGTTTAATTCCTGCTTCATTATTATCATGATGAACTAAAAACGATTACTATAAAAACAAATATATCTGTGATTTTTACCATTTTCATGTAAAATTTTGAAAAATAACAAGAATCTACTAACTTGTCATGTTAGCAAATTTGCGCTCTTTTATAACTTTGTATCGGAATAAAATAATGAAAAATTTACAGGTTAGTCATAGAATAAATTGTGTTGTATGACTATAAGATTGTATTATACTTGAATATCTTAATTGGATACAAATAAACCGAATAACACATTTTAGATGTTATTTAGTCGAAATTAATTTGTGGGACATATTTTTCTTTTCATACAGTATTGAATGCAGATTACTTATAATTGGTGTGTCTCAGATAGAAAGAGAATTCAGTTTTGAATACCATTTCATATAAATCTACACACTGTTTTACATATGTATTGGTATTCAGGAAATACATTCAAAAAGTTTTGGGAATAATTAACAATAAATTAACCATCTAAAAAAAATTGTTGAGCTATCTCCATAGTATCCCTAAGCAGTAAGGAAGTGGAAAGGGTACTTTTGTAACCTCTTCATATTATTATGTTTATCCAGGTAGTTTTATCTGCTAAATTCAGCTAAAGAAAATGTATCTAAACAGGTCAAGGTTCAAAAATAAATAGATGTGGAAGCTATAATTTATGATTTTCATATCACACGACATGACAGACTAATAAATCCTAAGCAAAAATAATTTTAGAAACACAAAACTTTATTTCAGATCTTGAATGGTTTCTGCAGAATTTATAAAAAACATGTTATGGCTGAAAAAATCGGTAATCATAGATCGATTTTCAGTAATTAAGTAGCAAAGACAGTTGTATGGATTCTACTAGTGAAATGTTTAGTACCTACATAATATCACAAGGAAATAATTGTTTTTGATCCAACACGAAGTTGCAAAATATACAGTTTGACATTAATTAATATTTTCGACTGATGGTGCTTGATGGAAATTGATTTTAAATTCTGAATTCAGAGTTTGACATTAAGAAAAATCTGTTATAATTAATGGAGCCGTGTTAGAAAATAATAAATATATATAATTTTTGATACATTTGTCTCAAATGATAAAAGATACAATTAATTATTCACTCTTAATTTGAAAATATATATAATAGCACGAAAGATTAGGCAATCATCGTAATATACTAATTATTTAATGATTGAGTTGAATATAAATCGCTAGTAATTTATAAATGCTTTATTTTCAAGTAAAAATTTGGACTTACCATATTCTCCAAAATTAATCCTGTGATAGCCGTGAATCCGCGATAGCATTTGAGCTATTTTTATACCAGCATATATAATTAGAAGTCCTAATGTTGAATCTAGCACAAAGTTTATGATATACCTGAAAAAAATACAACTAGTCAGTAGACGTCTTAAGTTTTAGTAATAGAATCAACAAAAATAAATTCCAGAAGTGAGACTAATAGACGGATTTATAAGGCAACTTACTTAGAGCAGTAATTGATTCTAGTTGATATGGTTACTTGATCTCTGAAGAAGTGCACCTCAAAAATTATGGGCTCAATAAAAACATGCCGATTGTTGATATTAATATACGAAAAAGCTTATGTTTGCATGCTCTCTTGAAAATTTAAAATCATTTATCCAACCTCAAGTTGCAGCTTGGACAAAAAAGTTTATTCAAGAAATGATCTACTAAAATGTAATTTTGGTGAGGTTCTACGATGTGAATAAAATAATTCTACTTTTGCCGAAGTTTGAAGCTACAATTTATAGTCATTTATCTATATATATATTTATATCTGGTATAACAAAAAAGCAAAATCTGAATACCAATATCACATTGATTACTATTGCGATGATATGAAGTGCTACGCTAGATATTACAGTAAATGTTTCATACAGCATCATAAGAATTATCCAAGCCCCTATGAATTATGATATTTTGACTATATTTTTATTAGATTTCAATTAAATTACCAAGTGCATGGGTCTCCGATGAATTGAGAAGCGAGCCACACATTTGCCATGTGAATTATAAACGCCCCCATACCTTGCTTGGATGTATCGTAGAACCAAATGAGCCATGGTCTTCTTGTATAAATTGGTTCACAAAATCGTTTTCCTGAAAATACAAGTGACATTAATATTTAGGGCTACTGTCTATCTAGGGATCTAATTAAGGTAGTCACAAAACTTTTCTCAAAAATATGATTAAGTTAGTAAAATTACTCATGCATAGTTTGATGTTTCAAGTAGCGCATGCACACGACACAATGCCTGTTGTCACCAACAGGTTATGAGCAAATCTGGATCATGCATAGCCTGCCGTTGTGAAAGATTTTTTGGAATTCATGCTTCTATGTAAAGAAAGGATAAAAGATGAACACTTTATATTTTGCAGACCAGTAAATGCATGAATAAAAAATATGAAAAACCATGTCATATTTAATTTATTACTTTTTAATGCAATTCATGGTTAGGTTAGGTTAGGTTAAAAAGAAGTTCACGTATTTTAGGAAGGCAATATCTAGTTAGATAACTGACTCCAGTTTTGTTTTGGAGAGACAATGTGCAGCATAGGCAATCAATATTGTAACGTCAAACTATGCAAGTATGTATGTAAGTAGTGCTGCCAACTGAATCATGTATTTGTGAAAAGTTTCGTGACTAGCTTTTTTTGATATTCTAAAATTAACTTTTCCAATATACAGTACTACACATCTTTTTGAAATTACATCTAAAATGAATACTTGAAATATTTCTTACATTACTTACTACAGAAATTGAAGTGTTTACTTTGTGTAAACCTAATTTGTGGTTTTAATTGTACAGCGCTATGAAATACTTTCTAGTGACCTTAACTGCAGGTTTTTTTTTACAAAAAAAACAAAAAATATAATGAGAAATAATAATACATAAAATGTTACTAAAATATAATTAAATACAAAGGTAGCTATTTTATTTGAAGTTAATGTAGCAATATTTATTTAAAAAGTAAAGATAGTAAATACTTTAGACACGACGCTTACCAATCAAACAAGTGAAGGCCAACCCAGCAAGTAAAACTTGTAGGAACCATCCATACGTATCAGTCAAGGCATCTTTATTGCAATGTAAAGGAGACCATTGTGTTCCATTATGAGTAGTATTAGTGATAAGTAACGCAGACATCACTATAAATTATAAATGAAGTACATATGCCAAGTAGATAAAACGTCAGTAAATTAGTTTTAAATAATATGTTATCATCTTATTATTAATATAACTGAACATATATAAGTACGGTGATCCACGTTGATTAATAACGGTGAACATTAAAAACCTATAGCACCTCGTAAAAAACTTAACTATGTTTTGTTAACACTGACTTCCGGACGCATATCTAGTAATAACGTCTATCCGTCACATTATAACATGACATTTGACATCACGGAGTCATCTGTCAGGTCAGTGTTGGTATTGTCATACTTGAAAAATATCTTTTCGCCAAATAGTTGACTCGTACAAGTCTAATCATTGCTTTAGCTGCTGGCCACAGCCAATAATTTCAACTAAATAAGAGATGAGAAAAAATCACGCCATGTATGGATCAGTGTATGATGTCAAAGAAAGGTGCAGAGAAATATAACTTTGTTTTTAAAGTTTTCAATTGTAAAATTTACATTTTGATTAAATAAATGATCCGTTCTCTAAGAAACCTGTAATTTAAAATTTACGAAACATAATTTAAACATTCATCGATATGATAGTGGAAATTAAAATTTTCATTTTATCTGTGTCTATTATTATTTTTAATGAAAACATTGTATTCATACATTTTGAACAAAATCCTAGCATACTGGCAGTTTTATTCATTAAAAAAGAGTGTACTGGCAGCATTTAATTCTGCATTTGCTGCGTTTAATTTAAACATTTTAAACGGAAATGAATATTCGATACGCCGCTAAATGTCATTAGCTTATTGTTATGGTTGACGGTGAAGTGAGGTTATTCGAAAAACATAATAATCATGGATGAAGTGTTCTGTTGGTTCTCTTTAAAATATGAATAATCGGGAGCACAATAATTTCCCTAGAGGAAATTTCCAATTAATGTGACCGGGACGATGTCAGCACTCAATGGTATTTGATTTCTAACACTGCTGTCAGAATTGTTTGCTTGGGTTTGGTTCATTTTGTCCTTGTCTTTTAACCCAAAGATCTTGCGCCTTATTTTGTGTAATTATAAGCATTTATTATAATTTTGGGATTTTTTATAAACTAATGGTAGACGGGATACTGAGCATTGTCATTTCACTAACTTGCTTAAAATACAAAAGGTCGTTATCTGTTTATTTTATCAGTGATATGTGTATTTTCGTTTAAGCTTATAGTCACTGTTTATCTATTTGGAAATAATATTGCTTTTCTTAAGAGTCCTATTTTATTGACTAGGTAAAATAATTCTTTCCGAATTTAATTTGTAATTTCAGCTGTCAGACGTTGCATTTTTTTGTTGTTTAAAATTATTCTTTATGTATTTTTCAACCTATGTATTTTACGCGATCGATGAGAGGTAGTGATTATCCCTTGTTTGAATTTTTCTTATGTTGAATACTCGTGGTAGGTAGGTATATTTCGTAATTAAATTAAATTTTTGATTAAAAAAAATAATCATTTGTCGACTAAATGTACTGATGAAATTTGAAATCGTAGATCAGATTTTTTTCTCCTAGTTATTTGATTTTTAATAAATCAATATTTACATAAATAGTAAATTATAAAATCTACAAATAAATAAGTCTACTGAAAAAGTTAGCTAGTTATGCTAGAATAAATATAATCTTTCACCCATTCCCATTACTGGAGTTCATTTGGGGAATTCATAATAGTAAACTAAATTAGTTAACAATATTATCTGTCTTTCGTAACGAGGGTACCATTTATGATGGTTTATGTTTTTTTCTCAAATCTTACTGTCTCAAATGCTATATTCTTTACTTGACATTGATGATATTTTTGTTATTCTCCTTTTGCCTTTAGCAAATTAGTTTTACGGCCATATTGTTGTTACAACTCCGCTTATGAACAACTAGAACTAATTAAATCTGATATCGTTCACTAAAAATATAGCAAGGTAGTATGCTTTCCCCTAAAAACAATAGTATTCTTACTGAATTTACACTGTTATAATGTTTTAACAGCACACTATAAATCAGTGCTCCGAAACCTGTGTGCCGCGAGAAAATGCTGGGTGTGCCGAGGCACATTTCTCCACTATAAGAAAATAATCCAAAAATGTAGGATTGGATGCCCATTGGGTTGAGCAATTGCGTGACAAACAAGTATTGTGAAAAATAATCTGTTAAGACGTCTCCACATTGCGGAGATCCATATACTCCACTTTCGGATTAGATATCTTCACACTGTGTAGACCACTTTGAGAGCGAACATAGTATATATAAAAAATCTAATAATAATCACTTCGCATTTCTCAGTAGAGCTACAAAACATGCTTAATGGTTATTCTTTTGCATAGAACAATTTTAGTTAGTGTTTCTGATTAATTTCATTAAGGGAGTTTTCTTAGTGGTGAGATTTTTCAGAAAAAATAGTACATCAAACTGTTGAAATAAAGAACAAAGAACAAAAGAATGTCAACAGTATTTGAGTGTTTGACAGTTCTTGACAGCGCACGTAAATGATATAGAAGAAAGACAGGAAAACAAAAGATTGTTTTAGAATTGAAGATTACTTCCACGTGTATATTCATACCAATACAATTCTACCGACAGTATAGACATTCGATTTAAATAAACGAGAATAACTTCCTTACTTTATGTTTGGAGCAGAAGTGTGTATTTTTTTAGCATACTGATTTCGAATTAATTTCAGTAGCCACATCTGCTGTGCTCTGTTTCGTATAATGAAATGCTGCTAATTCAGTGGCGTGACTACAAATTCAACGACATGGAGCAAGTAAAATCGTTGTCCCCCCCCTTAGCTTCTCGCTTTTTAGTTCTCACGTTTCATTAAAAATTTTAACTTTCTTCCAGAAATTATGGTTTTTTTTTAATTTTATTTTACTCACGCCCCCTTGATTCGTGCACTTGAAGAAGCCTGCTCGAACTGCTCCTCAGTAGCTACGCCACTGGTACAAATCTATATTTAAAAAGCTCTTATGATAAAATAAGTATGTAAAATTTTAATGGATCCTATGCTCTCTGGCGAACTCCCAAACGAAGTTCTACTAGTATAAATTATTTTGATTATACACATACTCCTATTAATTTATTGAAAAATTAGAAATCATATTATTTGTAAAGGAATGATCAGATTATGACTTATTATAAATATAAACACGCTTACTGTTGATTACTTATTTACCGTCCTCTTTATATTGTATAATATATGCGAATACTGCGGCGTGGCGAACATTAGATTAGTCGGGATTCAAAATCTGCATATTTATTGCCGTTGTAGGAAATCGGTTGATGACAGTGTGTCCATATGCTCCGCCGTAAAGCGGATATTGTGAAAAACAGTAACATCATTTCTTTGAAATATTCTCCTGGTTCGAAATCGATATATTGGATTTGAAATTTGATATTTGTGTGAGTAATTTGAAACGATCTATTTTATACGACATTCATATTCTTTTTAGTTTAATATAAAAACATAATATCGCTTTCATTTAGGTATTTATTTTTTATCAAAATATTCTAACTACATATTAAATTATTAGCTTGATTGATATGGTGATTAATATAGCCATGGTTACATTATAAAACAATCACGAAAGTGATGAACTTGCAAATTTTATCTTTTAAAGCAGTGTTACGTAACCTTTTATCTTCCACGCCACACTGAAGTTTTTTCCCAAACTTTCGCGACACACTAGAAAAACATTTTTATAAATGTTTTTCCGTATATTATACAGAAATAACATTAACCACTTGTACTCAAATGTGATGTCATTTATATTAATAATATTTACTATTTTGAATCATTAAGTGCTTAATCTATTTTAGAAACAATGATACTATTAAAACTAATCTACGACAATAAGTCAATAATTACAATGTTGTTGGACTAGTATTTTAAAACTGTAGTAGCAGCTTAACCATTTTACGATGTAGTAAGAGGTATTCATAGGTGGCGATAAAAATGTGTGTATGTGTTACATAAATGTTCTTCCAAGCAACAAAAAAAAATACATTTTATGCTTCTCTATGATTGCATCTTCGCCAAATATTTAATATTATAGACAATGTATTCGATGTTTTTATATAGAGGAATCGACAGAAAAATATCCCAGTATTAACCGTTTAGTAATTTTTATACAATTTTTTGTAATCTAATACTTGCGTTTTACATTATTTCGATATCACATTTACGATAATCGTACAAGTGCGTTCCACGTGCGTATTTTTACATTGATAATACACGAATGTTAAAACATTTAACCGTTTAGATACTTACAGTGAGTGGACATCAGAAAAATATTTATCAGTTGATGTGCTGTATAGCAGTTGAGATGTTCTAGTTATTATATATTCTTATTCCTTTACCTAACTCCGCATAAAGGAAACTCGGCTTTGTAATGTTAAAATCTGGGGACTGACATTTTTTTTGCTATATTTGTTATATACCATATTTGCTCCGAAAGTGGAGTATATGGATCTCAGTAATGTGAAAATATGTCTTGACAGATTGTTTTTCACGAGAATTGTTTGTCAGACTACCGAATGTGCATCCACTCCAGCATGTTTTGGATTTTTAAAAATCTGGCAAATGTGGAAATTAAATCCCCGTTCGCCGGACCACGAGCCGCGCTAATCTAGGTTATCTAGAGACTATCGAAGAGACTTTTTATTGTAGACGTATTCTAATAATGCATATAATGTTTCAAATTTGCTGAAAAAACTGTCATTGATAGAACATGGTCTACGCTTGATCATTCTGAATATTTTCACTTTAATATGCTTTGATATCGGACAGCTGAACTTTATGACGGAAATATGAAATAAGAGGAATGTCTCAAAATTGACCTGACATTTTAAGTTGCGATATTTATTTTTTTACGATAATTTTCACCATTTAAAAGTATTTTTGTTACAATTTCTATACGATGTTTGACCATGAACGTTTATTAATGACATGAAATAAAACTATCTACTCTTGTTTTGCAAAAAGTAGCGGGAAAATTTCAAATATTAGTTCATTTTGGAACACTATACAACACATATTCTTTTATTCCTATTTCAAATAAAAATGGCATGTGCTGTTTTCATCTTATAAGAAGACATCCAACTATTGAATTGATAATCAATTAAATCATAATATATTTTTGTCAATAGCTATTTCAGTTGCTAACCCATTATTGTCTTAATCCTAGTCTCTATAATATCTGTCAACAATTTTGATTACATTTTACACATTACAATCATAATTCAATACGATTATGCGATCGTTGTAAAACGGAGTTCTAGCAAATAACCGCTGACCCAATTAGTCGAGAATCGTACCTGTTATCAATGTTAGTTTCTTAAATGGAGCATATAGACCACACGGGGCTCTGATGCGGCAGAGAAAGGGGTCAACAATATAAATAGCACGTTTGTTGCATACGTATTATCGCATAAAATCTCGTAGCTTTCTATAATCATACACGCCAACGAATCACTTGTGCGTCAACGTAGCCAGTCAGCATTGTAGGAGCTTTTATAATTATGGATATTTATGGATTTATGAGAGCTGATAATAAGGTTATATTTACATTAGTATAAGCTATTTAGCCTTGCGAATCCTTATTATAGGAGTGGCAGGTCTTATCATAACTCTTCTGCGAAACCGCAACAAGTGCTTATCAAAGAAATATTTAAATATTTATTTCATTATAAAACAGATTGAATGATTAGATATGTACAGTTCGCGCCTTGGGAAAGAGGCCCCCTGTGACGCGACCCCCAAAAGTATTTTCTGACTTTTTTTGAAATTGTGTTTTGGTAAAAGTATATACAAAAATTATTACTGAGTGAAAATTATAATGTATTTCATTATGTAAAAAATTATAATTTATAAATTGTTTAATTCTCAAGTATCTTATAGGATATTCGTTTTAATCATGCAAATATAGCACGAAAATACTGGCCAACATATTTCGTTTTTCTTATAAAACAGCGTCCGTCATGTTCAGGCGCTTTTGTGCGGTGCGCAATCTGCCCACTAGCACGGTGTGGTCCTCGAAGTTTCTAGAGTTTTCTTGTGGCAAGAGTTAACATTCCATACGATTCAATAATTGACCTTTTGTTCTAAACACATCTTTCTTTAACAAGGGTAAATGTTTTATATGTTAAATGCTTTCTTTGTCTGGCCATTAAAGGTATTTTAGTCAAGTGTTTTACGTGTTACTAATATCAAGAATAATTATTTTTTGTACAGATAATTTTCTGGTTCCATGACATTTGCTCACATGACATTTGCTCTCATGACATTTGCTCTCATGACATTTGCTCACATGACAAATGCACACATGACAAATGCACACATAGACATTTGCTCACATGACAAATGCTCACATGACA
>JAGVSQ010007788.1:0-14990 GCA_022683975.1 Rhyacophila evoluta
CATTTTTTTTGGATTTTTAAAAATCCGACACAGATGGGGATTCGAACCCGCATTCTCAGGATCGTTAAGCGTGCACGCTACCAACTACGCTACCGGGGAGACAAAAAAAATACTTTCGTAAAAAAAAATCTATCCTTTGTCCGTCCCAAAAATGGAGATTACAATTCTAGGAATGGAGTACAAATACGGATCTCCGCATTGTCAAGACATATTGATTGATGTCACAAGAATTGGCTGTCAACCAAATATTCAACGAATTGTGAATCCAGTCCTGCATCTCCACACTATCCATACTGATGTAGACAGATTGGACAACTTTTGACTGTCAACAAACTGCTCACTTGGCATCCGTTAAATGGTAATATGTTACACAAATACTCTCTTATTTGCCACTTATGAAATAAATTGTACTACACAGAATATGATTTTTATTTATTATTTTCAGTTTAATTTTTATATTTATTTGAAATAAAATATAATTACTTCGCTATGTATATTAGTAACAATATTTCATCTGATTGTTTCATGATTTAAATGAGCTTTTTGATACATTCCATTACTGAATTACTGATGTCTAAATAACATATAATTACATTTACAAAAAATCTTTTGAAACGACTAATTATTATTTTCAAATTGCATTGAACCAACTATTTAAAAATTAAATTGGCAAATTGCTCTCCTGGTCTCGTCTACAAAGCCATATAATTATACTTTAAAAACATGAATCAATCTTCAAGTGTCCCATTAGTAAGCTCTTGAGAATCTTATTTGTTGTGTACTTGTTCTATCCTGTTATGTAATCATTTCTTTACCGCAGTTTTTTTTACAAATTAAATTAACTGAATCGTATTGAGAATCCATTTTTTTTTGTTACAAAACATCATTTTAAATGTATTACTGAAAGTATTACTATTGTATTGTTAAAGTCGATGTTTTTATTCATACCGTAGTTTTGCTATAAGATATACTAGACACGTATCATTTGAATTTCGATTCACGTTAAAGTTAATCCGTGGATTCACATAATAACGCTGCGCAGTCCAGTAATGTTCAATATCTATACTTTACTAAATCTCATAGTAGCCGGAAATGGAGAAAATACTGAGAGAAAACTCATTTGGCATTCAGGAAAAGTATGCTAGCGTTGATATGAGACTGTTGTACTACGTCGTATTGCTTATAACGAAGAATCAAAATCAAAAGTGAGAAAGTATGTTGGAATCCAATAGAAACTTTCTCTTTTTGATACTCTAAGCTTCGCATAACTCTTCCTACCCTCTCAAATAAAAATATTCGTCAAATAAATCTCTCAAGCCCTATCCATCTTTGAGGCTACGTGCACGGAATAGAGCTAGTGTTTTGTTTTGAACTAAAATAACTTTACGAAATCGCGTTAAGAGCGGAAAAAATATTGTAGATTCAACAAGGTCCGCTGGAGTTTATCTTGGAATTGTATCAAACAAATCGAGTCAACCGTGATCCAATATCAAATAAGCTAAATAACTTTAGTTATTTTTAACGAAGTCATGTTTTGAAACACGCAATTGCAGCGAAATTATAAATCGATCACTTAATGCTGATACTCAGTAAGTGACTTTTTAATATTTTACGCGAAACTAAGAAACTGTATATTTTTGTTAATATACATTAAAGCTAATTTTCTTTCTATTATAAGGTTTTTTTTCTTTTCTGTTAAACGTATACAAACCACCACAGATCATTTAATTTCTTTATGCAACGTTGTTTCATAGTTTTGATATACTTACTATTTATATAAAGTTGTTATGTTTTGATGTAAAATGCTTTTAAAAATGATGTCTTAACTCTCCGCGTGTATTAAAGATAAAACAAATTAATTTAATATTAACTTTAACATTTGATAATACCGTATTTGACAATTATTTGATAAGTCTGTTTCTTTGACGACAATTTTAAAACCGTTATTTACTTAGTTTTATAAGCATTTCATGTATATTTTCATTTATTTTATGAAAATCAAGTTATAAATTGTCCCCCCGTAACGTAAATTTCACAACTGCTAAAAGTTTTAAAACAAAATGAAGATGCAGGAGTCCCAACAATTTCAGTGATTTGATGGTATTCAATTCTCATAAAAACTATTTAAGAAATAGATTCATTATTAAAATTACTAACTATGGAAGAGTTCAATAGTTTATCACAAATTGCTACGGGATAAGCCCAAAAGCAAAATTCTCATACTGCAATGAACTTTTAATGTATAATATACTGTAGACTATGAACACATATTTCAAATCGTTATCATCTTGAAAATGAGGGGCACTTCTAATGACGTGACGTGCGATTTTCGAAGGTTAAAAGGTTAATCAAACACATAAATAAATTACCATATTCATTAAAAACAAAAAATAGTATACATTACATTTATAATAATAATCTTATTCATCTTTCCGTTCATATAACACAATTATTAAATCTCTGGGGTAAATAATTATTTAATAAAGTATAATATCATATGAAATTCATTTATCTTTCGAGGTACGTATCAATCAATTTAATTTCAATATGGAAGCTAAGAGAATTATTTCAATACCTTTATTAAGCTGTTTTATTCTGTGTACCTTTAGTATATATTTATAGTAAATACTGTAACTCTCAGTTTGTTAAAGAATACAATGGTAAAAGTCTTATTAATTAGGTTAAATCTAGTTTTCAAAAGTTGTTAAAGACAGTTTTATGTGAAATCAAAATAATGACGTACAAATTTGAAAAATAAAAATGTAATATTACCTCATATTGGATAAAAAAAATCTTTCGTTTTTAAAGCCTCATCGAATATGGAACAAAAAAAATAGTTAATGCCATCTATGATTTTGATCGTTAATGATAACAAAATCATTGAAAAATGTTTATTTCTATATTATTCATTGTTTACTGTTAACCGTTACGGGAAAGTTTTTATTTTAAATTCATATAGCGATCACATATACACCATTTAAGCCGTTTAAATTAAAACTTAATAAATGATACAATCGATTGACATATGTTTCATGAAAATATTAACTCATTATCACTTACTACTAGATTTTTTTTTAGCTTCACAACAAATTTGACACAATTTAAATAAAGTTACACGTACACGTTGAATGTAAATAAAATATTAAGTCCGTCATTATTTCGTTGTTTAGATATATTTCGAATGAATTTTATTATTTTAAATTAGATGCATATACATGTTTAATTTGTTTTTGGTATTAATATAAGAACCTAATTAAAAATTGATTTTAATGTATGCCTAGTTTCATCAAATAAATAATATTGAATGAAATTATTTTCATGTCAACCATGTTCAAATATTTACTTTTACAAATCGTATCTCTTTGAGATATTATTTTTAAAGTTCTCAATAAAAATAGAATCTTACACGGTTTACCTAACATTAATGCAACGAATGATTTTTAAATTTGATAGATATATCTGTTTTAATTTACTAAGTCATATCGAGAATTGTTCCATCAAATGATGGTCTACGTATTACTAAAAACTACTTCATAAACTGAGAAAATAAGCTGTTTTTTTCATTCCAAAGTACTAAAATAGTACCAATATGCATGTCAATACGGATGACCATGGTTATGCAGAAGCTCTTTGATTATCGATATCTGACACTTGCGTGAAAATGAGTTTAGATAGATGCTGTTTTATATTACACATCTTTAAATTATGCTCTGTCTAACTATTTCAGCAGATTTTTTTCTTTCTTAATTCCCTCTTTAAATTCAACTATATTCATTTTTAAATTTTATTTTGGTTCAAAATTTGTTTAATTTTAGCTCTTTTGATATTTTTGTACCATGTTGTCTAGTTGTGAATGCTTTAAATTTATTATTTGAGATGGCGAAAAGTAAAACGTCTATCAAAGTCATATTGTGGAATATCAAATAAGTCCGATTCTAACGTTCTAATTATTTATTATTATACATTTTTATAAGTATATCAGCTTTAATAAACTGTTATTAATATTATAAAATGCATAATAAATGAAACATTTTATTGATTTTACTATTTCATTTGTAATATTTTCGATATTCAAAATATAAAAATTATCAAAATGAAATTAAAGTCTTTAACGTGAACTATTTATATAAGGGGGAAAAATATCGATAAATTTTGTTTAGTTTATAAAAAAAAAAATTTAAGAACTGAGTTCTTTGTCCGTTTAATGCCGATATAAGAAAGTTCCCGAATCTTTTTTAATGGAAAAATACAACTAAGAAGTCATTAAAAAGAAAGATTAGTCTGTCTCACTTTAAAGAAAGTGCTTCGAAGATTTGCATAAAAAAAAGTTTCCACCGTATTTACGAACGCTCTAACTTGTCTCCCTCGAGAAGAGAAGGGTAAAAGGCAATTTCCGCTGCTTGTGATGCAGTAATCATGTTTACATCGTATAGAGGTGCGTTTCAGAAATCGCAAATAATACTTTCTATACTTGTTAACAGTGGGCAACAGCGACTGATGGGAATAACCAACATTATTACATCAGCGGAATAAGTGTGGGCTTTCATCGAGTAGTAACGGATTATTTTTATTTTATTTATTTATTTAACATTTGCATAATATAAAAAAATATTCATTTAATGCATTTACTATATGTCATTAAAAACATGTCGACTGGTGAAAATAAAAAATCATTCACTCAGAATTTTTTTTACAGGAGGTACAAAAAACGTCTATTCAATGATTTTGGACAAAGTCAACGTACCAAATAAATGCAACCCGAAGTGCAAGAAGATAACAACTGATGTTTTAATTACCCAATTTGATATTAACTTAATAAGTTATTTAAGAAAAACCAATGAAATTGATGTGAAATAAGTCGTTTTTCCTGGTCGCAAATTTGACAAGCCTCCCTTTTTTCAAAACTTAGGGCAAAGACATTTTTTTAGATTTTAGGCATTTTCATTTTTTTGATATAACGTGTGTAAAGGTGTATACATTGTAATTATCGAAAAAAGATATTTTGGAAAAACTAGGGGTTACATTATTTTTCTTTTCCACATGTGAAATATGAAAACTAAGCAATTATAAAAAAACAATATATACAAGTAATAAGAGCGATATTTGTCTCCATGTTAGCCAAGAGGTTAGTGTGACACTATGGAGGCGGAGATTTCGGGTTGGCTTCACATAGCTATTGGATTTTTAAAAATCCAAAGATGGCCATTAAGTCGATCATTTGGCTATCATTCAAATCTCGTGAAAAATTGTCGACTTGAGTTTTGATAATATAGATATAAATCTACTCTTATTTTAGAGCGATCATCTTTATACTTTTGGACCAGAAAAAAATAAAAACAGTTCATATACCACATAAATATGCATACCGGATTTCATATACATTGTTGAAACGATGATTATTTTAAGCCTGGGACATTTCGCATTCTGAAATTTTTACAGGAATAATTTCGAGTATCATTATAAAAATAATAATATTATAAATATAATTGATTTATATAATTGTAAAAATTAGTTGAATATTTTACAATTATATAAATCTGTTAATCTGATACTGATTTATTTTTTGTTTATACTTTGTTTAATTAGATTAAGCTCAGCTTCATGACACATATAAAATGTATAAAAATGTCTTTTATGGCTTAAAATGTCTTTTGTAAATTCGTTCTGTATGCCGGATGTATACGTCGATAACCAGAGAATGTAAAGCTAATAAGGAATCCTTACAAAATTAAAGTATAAGAGATTTTTATTTATAGGAACATCCACCATGACAATATCAAAATCTTCATTCGATATTTTTTTAATTTTGTATTGATTATATTTTCCTTCCTTTGATAATGAAGAAGATTTGAAGAGAGTGTAAATTTACAATATCTGACGATTAGAAATCGTCTGTCATTTAAAGGTTTTCAAATTTAACTAGAATTTACTAAAGGGTATAATCTACGATATCAATCTACCATTAAGTCAATATAGCCTGAAATAATATATCATACGGTATTATTCAAATAACTTTTTCAATTCAAAGTTCGGAACCGTTCCATTGTTAAATTGCTTACACAAAACAAGTACCAACAGGACGTCTTAAAATATCATTCCAACTGCAAATATTATTTCGTGAAAAGGCAATATTGAAGAAGCTTTCGTTTCTCCCGAAACTCATCACCAAAAATATCATTTTACATAGCAGTTCAAAGGAAATAATACTGCGCAGAAATTCGTCATTCAAATACGCTGTATTAATTTCATTTCCTTTACCTTTTCATCGAAACACAAGCGAGAATTTTTTACATCTCGTTAGCCATGTTTCCAACACTGTTACAATTTAATTAAGAAGTCGAGGAAAAACTCGACGAGCGGACGCCCCAGCATACGGAGAGAACAAACAAGAGCATAGGGTAATCAGTTCGTCCTGCCAGAGAGAATAAAAGAGACTTCCATCTTTTACAAACAGCATTTCCGCCCCGCGCCATCCAGGGGATTTTATTCCCGCGCTTTTATCATATTTTTTACCGCCAAACAAAAGAATAATGAATCTGTTATTGCAAAAAACGTCTCCGGCAGACTTCAGAACAGTGTCTTAAATATACTTCTCTCTTGAAAGACATCTCACGATACTTTAATATTAATGTAAGCACAATGAAAGAAAGACGAGAAGGTGGTCCTTTTAATAAATTGTACAATTTTTCTTTCATCACGACTATTCATATCATCCAACTCTAAGGTGTACTCTTACCACAAAGCACTTTTAAGAATCGAAAAACATAATCAAATATAAACTTCAATATCTCATGTATTCACCTGTTATTTGATATTTTATTTGCGGTTTATATAACATGTTTCTTAACATCAAATCAACCTCAATAAATTCATTACTGTGAAATCTTGTCACATAAAAGTATTATGCATAGTATTATATAATAAATATATTAAATAAACTTTGAATACAAAAGAGCGATAAACCTGAAATAAATCCAATCGTGGAAGTCTAATATAGTTGAATATAATTTTAATGCAATCAATATATGATAAATAAAAAAAACACCAAAGAGCTTAATACATATGAAATGCAAAAATAAATAACGCATATAGATATAAAATTTAATAGAAATAACCCTATTGATAATTTAAAATAAAGCAATGATATATTACATGTAGAAATATTTTTATTAAAACTTTGAAAATGTATGTAGGTATGTGGTATGTACTATTTTTTAAATTATTTTTCACGATAATCAATCATAATTTAACACGTGAAGCATCAATCCCCTATATTTAAAGACACGTTAAACCATGTCAATTTATATACAGGTACAAGACTTAAACCTACGATTTCATATAAAGAATTCAAAAATAAATTAATCTACTAATTACAGACAAATTAAAATAGTGACGTTTATCATTAAATATTTAATTTTGAATTATTTATCTACCAAATTTTTATTAATTGATCTTTTGAGTAAAAATACTTTCACGGTATGGTAAATTTTGCCACGACATTTTAATAGACGAGACGTCAAAGCACATTATTTCCAAAGAAGTGGTTATGAGCTTTAATTCCGAAGCTGTTAAGTATTTTTTTTAAATGAATATGCAATAATAGATACCTGATAGGTTGAATAACTACTGACAATCAATTCTCAAGAAAAAAAAGTCAGATATAGTTGTGCATTGCAGAGTCATATTTTATATTTAGAGTGTACATTTTTTTTGCCACGTCCGCTACAAAAATGGAGCACATGGATCAGTACAGTGTGAAGAGGTCCGCCCTGAAAGTGGAATATGTGGATCTTGACAGATTTTTCCCCCCAAAAATTCCCCCAGATGGGTATACATTTTTCAAATCCAGCAAACGCAGGAATCAAACCCACATTACTCGGATGCAAGATACGTTTGCTAACTTTTATGCCAATGGGGAGGCATTTTTATATTGTGAAAATCCACATTTTCTGCTTATGGATGGCAAAAAAGGGTAAATCAAATACAAATAAACGTGATTTAAACACAATTTTATAATGATGTGCGGATTAAGTGTACTGAAAATTTTTCTCTTTCGGTTCATTTTCTCGTATTTTTCGCAGTAAATATTACGCAAAGCCACGTGCCTTTTCAGGTGGTATATTGCATACATTCGTTTGAAAAAAATTAACAAAGTTATACTGTTCCCGCAACATTATATAATCCTATTTGCGCGAAAGTGGAATGGTATAAGCTTCATAAATGTCTGGTATTAAAAAAGGGTTAATCTCCGCAGTTAGTGCGATCGGTTGAGCGAATTTTTCAGAGCGTCGAGACACTGGACTCTTACCTATTTGTAAGAGTGGCTACATTCTTAACGATATATTTGACGAGGGTATCAAACAATCTCAGGTATTCTTCAAGTATCTTCATATGCAACTAATTTACCAATTGCGAAGATCATTTTTAAATCAAAATTATTTTAAATATTACAGAAAGTTTCCTCTCATGTCAAGTAATAGTATTTCAATTTTAGATGGACACACGAATAAAAAACATCTCACTAATAAAAACTAACGCATTTATCAAAAGCTTATTTGAAAGAAAAATCCATACATAATTTTAGGGTCTAACTTTCTTGAAATTACGAGAATAAGAATATTGTCACAATGTAAATTTTTAATAATGTTAATTAAATTTATAAGAAGCATTTGACTGTTATAAACTAGCGCAATCATTAAAAGCTAATTTTAAATGAAAATCAACAGATAAGATTGGGGTGCCGACTTGCTTGAAAATACGAGTTAGATTAACAATTAACGCATACATTTTCGGGAGTTATTGGAGGTTAATATGATAGACGGTATCGACTCTCGCTTGAGTATTAGTGTCAAGTATTTATACAAGTATAAGTATCAAATTTTTAGTTACAAATAAATAGGTAATAAATATTTTTTGGCCGTAAACTAGTGGATTTATTAAGTTAACTTGAAAGAAAAATACACATACGAATGGGGTACTGATTTTCTTTGAAATATAAGACGAGTAAGATTAAACATTCACGAATAATTTTTAGGAAGTTATTTTTATATTGGTATAAAAGCCATTTGTATGAAACTATAAATCATTTTTTCGAGAGAATTTCAAGATATATTAATGGGAAGTAAAAATGTGAATATTCTGCCACCATACAAAACTTAAATGTGGCCTTATTTTGTGAATTGATAAACGATCAAGCTAAATTGTTCATATAAGCTTAGAAAACATCGAAAAAGTATTTGTTTAGTATCAAATGTAATTTATTGAACTTACTTGGTATTAAAAACTTTGCCATATAATTTAGACTAGATTTTTTCTACATATTCTTTTGCAAAACCAATGTCTATTTTCATAAATAATTTACTATGTAAGTAATAAAACTAAGCCATATGAAATAACAGAACAATACAAGTATACAATATGATTGCAGCATGTTCATTACAGCACACAAAACTGTAAAACTAAAGAAATAGTCTACAGCAAACCAAGATCACTTTATATAATATTTTGGTATTAAATATTTAAACTCTCGTATAGTAAATATAACATTTCAAACGTATATAAGTGCCTCATAATTGTTGCAGATTACAGGTTTGAACTTAATAGTTGAATAAACAAGTTATTAGTGTGCATTTGATTCCATACGCACATTGTGGTCAAATCATATTACTTATAAAGACTTCCTATAAGAATGCAACCGATTTTTTTTCAATTTCATTGATCTGTATATTTCATTCTAGAATATTAATATCTAAAAACTTTTGTATGACATAAAAATAGCTTTTTTACCCGACTTTTCCTGGAATAAGCTCACACCTGGAATAAATTCTTGATTCAAATTAATTTTATTTATTCTGTTATAACGAAAAATATTTCAATTCTTTTATACAATATTTTTAGTCTTTCACTGATTATAAGTGATGATGTTAAAAGTAAAACACTTGACCAATAAATAGAAGTTAAAATGACGTGTGAAATTTTACCATTTGGGAGGAGTTTTTCGACAGACAGACACACATATATCGTCTGTTTTATAGCATATGTTCTACATATTCATACTAGTATTTTTGGGCACACAGTTTTTATACAAATGTTTCACGCTGCGATAATTATAATATAACCCGTTTAAGTATTACATGTTTTGTATTTAAGAGAATGAAACATTTGAAATGAATCAATTTATTAGATATTACAAGAATGTATTCGGTGGCATGTTTTAATATTTAATCAAGATTACTCCCGTATAGTCGTGCGTCACTGCTTTTCAGGGAGAAAATTAAAGCCGAATAAATAAGGGTGGTTTCGGCGACAATGGATAGAGTATGACATAGCAGGTAACAGAAAATCTACCCTTCTATGTCATGAAGGTTCAACTTCAGGAATAATTACAGTTATGTTATAATGAATATAAATACATCAAAATAATTTAATATAATAATGCTATTACTCAAAATTTTAAATCAAAACTCTGCGGTTGATGGGTGTCTGTTTGAATTTATATGAATAAAGATAACAATTTTAGATAGCTGAAGAAAGTATAACCTAAATAAATGAATTAATAAGAGTTGATTTTCATATCAGTTTTCTACGGTATGTATTTAAAAAAAGTGTTTTCACTTAATAAGGTGGTTTTATCATTTCATACTACAGAATTCGTATGGTTTTAAAAATATATGATTGTATGTTAGAATGTGCATGCGCTTAAATGATTTTTTTATCTCCTGAAAAATTGGCATTTGCCTAATTCGACATACCAATTCTATAACGACGGTAAAAGACTGTTATATTTGTGTATATCATGTTTGCTCCGAAAGTGTGGCATATGGATCTACACAGTGTGAAAATATCCACTCCAAGTGGTACATGTGGATCTCTGCAACTTGAAGACATCTTGACAGGTTATTTTTCACGAGAATTGTTTGTCAGGCAATTGCTCCACCCAACAGGTAACCAGTTCTGCATTTTTAATCTGAAAAATGCGGAAATCTAACCTGCATTCCCCGGGTTGCCAAGTGCATATTATAGTAATCTTTACGCTACGGGAAGTAGTAAACGTATTATGATAATATAATTAATACAGTTAATGTTTTTGATTAACAAAGAAATAGTATAAGATATATATATACAATTTAGCTTTACTATCATTTCTCTGAGGGAAGCCATTATATTGAATTAACAAACTTAATGTTATACACATTTACGTCCAAT
Source organism: Rhyacophila evoluta (assembly GCA_022683975.1). Taxonomy (NCBI): domain Eukaryota; kingdom Metazoa; phylum Arthropoda; class Insecta; order Trichoptera; family Rhyacophilidae; genus Rhyacophila; species Rhyacophila evoluta. The sequence continues at coordinate 11,206 of JAGVSQ010007788.1, forward strand.
AAATATGTATGTATCCATTATACTATCGTTAGTACATTTTTCATTCGTATTTCGTAAGTATAGTATAAGCTATATTTAATTTTCTACAAAATATTTACGATATATCCAGTATAACAACAACTAATTAGAGTATAATAAAAAAAATATGTTTATTTACACAGTCTGTTAAATTGTTGCAATAAAAAAATAATTAATTATTATGCATGTAAGGAGAATAATATTATTTTCTGTAGCTGTTATAAACGAATTCTTACACACATTTTATTAAGTTTCTGCCAACATAAATGTTTATCTGTAAACTACATTGTTATAATTATACTGCATTTTTATCGAATAAGTGTGAAATATTATACGAGAAATATATTATAATATAACGTATGTTAATAAAACATTTAAACAAGGCAAATATTGGAATTATTTGTTTTTATAATAACCATTATCTTTTGCCATGTGATATGCATTACATCAGTACAATAATATTAGCTTCCATATTTTAGTAATAATTTCCAATTCAAAATAACGAGTGGCTTCGCTTAAACATTTGGATGATAACATTTTATATTAAAACAATATGATGAAATTGTATATATTTTAGTAAGATCTTTTCCTTTTTCAATGTCTCCTTACGTTAATTATTTCATAAGTAATTAGTAGGCTAGACTTCAATATCCTTAAACCTCGAAGTGATTAATTATTAATTAGAAACTAGAGTTGAGAGAATCACTTGTTGAGATAAATTGTAAATGAATTGTGTACAGATAATAACAAATATCATACTTCAATATTAGAATTTGTTCCTTGCGTTTAATGAAAAACATAATATTGTCATATGAGACATTGCAGTTATTTAAATAATTTGGTAATATAATATAGAACAAATGTAATTCAGCTGTAGTATACCTGTCAGTTTAAGGATGAATGTTAGAGATGTGTTATAAATATGGGTTTAATAGGATTTCTAAATGACTTACAGAATTTACTCTTCTCAGCGCTCGCTCCATGGCAGATAGCTGCCAGTATTAGCAGCAAGAGAAGCAGGGCTCGCGCCCCCTTCAGCCGAGGCCGCGACGGGCCCAGGCCTCCCATTACACTCGATGAGTCGCCTCCATCGACCCTGCCTCTGACAATCCACTCACCGCAGCAAAACACTCCGACTTATTACTGATGCCACATCGCTATTATTCTGCCATCGCGACAAAACCCATAACCTCAAAATCGAAACTGAAACTATGTATTCCCGACGGGAAGTATTTAGTTATTTTTCTGCGAATTAATATTTGATTAAAGTCTTTCACGATTCGGTTTCAATGTGATGTTTGATTTATTAGGGAACGTTACAAAGAGCCTTCTTTGGTTCGCGTCGCGTAAGCTACTAGTGCTTCGGAATCAAATGAGCGAGGTCGAATCAATGGACGAGACGCGCGCAACGATGCGAGAGCTTCGCGGCGCCTTATAAAAGCTCAATCTTAAAGCACTTACACACTAGCGATTTACTATTCTGAAAAACTCACAGTTTTAAGAGGGATCGGAAGTTATTTCATAATGAGGTTATACATTTTCTGGTAACTGTTAAGAGGCGAGACGCGGACTAGTGAAACGATTGGAGTGACGGGCGACAGTGGCGCCGCAGGCTGCGCAGAGACGATGCGCGGTAGAACGACGCCCTCTCACACCCTCGGTTCATCCCTGCCGGCGTAATTTCACAACCCTGTCCCTTGAGTTTGATGCGGGACGCGAGGGGGAGGTCGCCGTCGACGTCTCGACGTCAGCGTCGAACGCGACAAATGGCTCTGTCTCGTTTTGCAAACACGCGCCGAGCGATGATTGCCAACGCGGCTATAAATAAGAAAAGCCTACGTTATGTTTTCCTTGAGGCTTTAATCTTATTTGTAATAATTGTAAAATAACTCAAAATTTTCAGATTAAATTCAAATTTTATAAATTAATATTAGAGAATAAGAGACAAAAAATACAACGATAAAAACACATTTTTTTCACCATCACAAAAAACAGATTATTTTATCAAAAAAAAAAAAGTATGAACAATTTTTTTTTCAACGTTCCATATCTTATCGATCTCGGATCAAAATACCGTGGTTTAGTTGATAAGAGCGAGCGTTTTGGCACTGTATGTCGCATGTTCAAATTCTATTAGTAAATAATATTATATATATTAATATATTGGATGTCTAATGAATTGAGTGCTTAACTGATAAATAACTCTTTTAAGCATAATAATATCATGAGATATATTTTCACATTATAGCTAACCATACATCCTACGTTTGGATTAAATAATAAAATCAACCAAATTAACCAAATATTATAAAAAAAAAACTCTAAATGAGTGCATAATTATAGAAAATAGTCTTCCACTTTACATAATTCATTAAGAAATTATAATAACTAATATCATTTTATTAAATAGTTAGTTGAACGAATTCTAACAATTATCCAACAGTTTTCAAAATAATATACACAGAACTATTTTTATAATAGAAAAGAATAAGACTTTTCATCAAATTTAACTTTTTGAATTGTTTTAGATCTTATATAGATCGTAAAAATAACAGTTAAAACGTCCCTCATTAAAACATTTTTTTTAATTCATTGTTTTAATTTTTTTTAAATAATACTAGATTTCGATCTAATTCTATAGCTGTATGTATACTGCCACCTGTAAAGAATTTTCATAAGCATTTTGAATAGGAAAAACCTTTGAAAATTAGTCCATAGATAATGTGACAAATTACTTATTTGAGAAAAAAATATTTCCATGTACCAAGCTTTACTGTAAATAAAATTAAAAAATAAAAAGTTTAGAAATAATGTCGTAATTTATAGCTTTCAATATTATATGAATGGAACATTTATATTCACTTGAAATTTCAATTACCATTTATGTTTTATTAATATTTTCAAAAATTTACTATGCAGACTAAATTCATTAATTATATTATATTATAATATAGATACAAATAAACAAGAATATTTAGTTGTATATAATAACATAATTATTACCAATTTTGTTGCGATAGTTAATTATGCAAGTAATTTAATTATATAATTACTTTATATTATGTTATATGACTTTTAATAATATACATTATGTTAAAGAATGCATTCGTATGCCCATATTTTTGTTGAACAAGATTAAGATCAAAGGATTCCAAGAAAATTGCAACATTTCTCAGAAAAAAAAATTAAAAAGATAAAATAAATTTTTCTCCTTAGTAGATGGTGTCTCGAATGCCTAAATATCTAGGTATTCAAGACTGACCATCCACAAACGAATGTGAAAAAAATAAGCAATATATTTTAATTAATGATAAAAAACGTCACATTCATATCGATTTATTGACGAAATCTTACTCACTATCTATTATGCCAAATTATTGTGAAATTTTAGATAAGAAAATTCGCTGCGATTTTTTTCAGTCAGTTGATATCTAATGATAAAATTTAAAATCACCCACCCACCGTTACTCAATAAGGTACGATTTAGTTCAAATTTAATGGAAGGTACAAACTGCATATATACTTATAATTTGCAAATAAAATTTAAAGCTCTGAAAAAGGATCCACATCTATTTTGTATTATATTGGCCCTTGGTCTATTAACAATTGGCCTGCGGGAACCGTAAAATTATGTTATTGTGTACTCCAGCGGTTATCTGCTAGACTCGAAACGTTTCGTGCCTCATATTTTAAATATTCTGATAGCCAACTTTAGTCAAATACTCTTACTAGATTTTTATAAGAAAACCAGAAAACTTTCTCGCTCT
>JAGVSQ010007789.1:0-14988 GCA_022683975.1 Rhyacophila evoluta
GTTAACCAGTTTTAAATAATTTAGAATTTAAAATCAATTTCCATCAAGCACATCAAATTTTAAATATCCGTAGCTACCATTCCGTAGCTCGACTGAGTACATTATATTTAACGGATTTAGTATTTTTACAAGATACCAAAGTATATTAAAAAAAAAGAATATATGGTAAATATGTTCTCGCCAGTGGCGGATTTATATATGGGTGCAGCAGGCACGCGCTTCTGGTGTCACAACTGAATGGGGCTCCAAACTGCCGGACTAAAGTAGAAATTATTAAGATAGCGTGAGACTTAAAAAATGAGAAGCAATGATGTTGTAGAATAATCAATGTTTTTGACTGATAGTGCTTGGTGTGATCATGTTCACATACGGAAGTTTACCAGTTTTAAATAATTTAGAGATTGTAGAAAGTGCAAAATTATAATATTTAAAATAGCGCGAGATTTTAAAAACGATGAAACCACCAATATCTGGACAAAAGTATACATATTTAAGAAAAGTCGGATCTAAATCTAAAAAAAGCAAACAACGATTGCGTCTAGGGCATAGGAGCCTCATAATTTATTGCGCCTGTGGCATGTCGAGTGCTAAATCCACCACTAGCTTTCGCAACACCTATAATAGTGATGCTGGCTGCATGATTGCTTCCAAATGTTTTTTTATAATTTTTTTGTATGATTTTTTTTTTAATTTTTCCTTTGTGAAACAGTAAACTAGTTATTATTATTTAAAGGATCAGTTAGATACTTTCAAAATACCGTATTGTCTTAAACATACCAACTTTTGTCAACGTTTAAAAATACATAAATGTACTACAGTTATAAAACATTTTTCTCGATACAAAATTTTCACCGGGAAACTTTGTCGCAAGTTTCACGTATTTGGGAATATGCTCGGTTACACTGAAGTAGTTTTCGATGAGCCTGAGGAGAAATTTGCATACCGCTCTCTGCGATTTACTCCTGTTAACTAATAGCAAATAGTATCACTATAAAAATAATTATACGCCCATCTATTCATTTTCTATAAGAAAAATCCCGAAAATCAGCATTCAATTTATCATAACATAGTAGTAACATACAGATATTTCAAAAAACGTTGGTAAATGTGAAATGTTGTTATTTTTACAAATTTGCCAAAATATTCTTTTCTTCTAGTACAACAGTTTTTTTAAATATACCATAGTAAAATTCACATAAATTATGTTTTAATATGTCTCTCTCTCTATCTCATACCATGTTCGCTTCCAAAGTGGAGCATATGGATCTACACAGTGTGAAGATATCCACTCCGAAAGAGGAATATATGGATCTTCACAATGTGAAGATTTCTTGACAGAATATTTTTCACAAGAATTGTTTGTCAACCCAATGGGCAACCAGTCCTGCATTTTTCGTATTTTTAAAATCGCTAGGCGCGCTCGCGACCAACTACGCTACCGGAAAGACAACAAAATATCCGATAAATATAATATTATATACTTTAATATACAATATGTTGTCATAAGGTCCAAAACTAAAGTATTGCCAATCAATTTATTTTTTTCGAGAGCTAAAATTATAGAGAAATAAAATAATATTGATATTAATCCGGCCTATTTCTTCTTTCTTCCAGCGAGATTGATTGGACGTCCTGAAAGATCATTGATGCTAGCTACTGGATATATTTAGTGGAGTTAACGGTGAATGCAATGAAACTAGTAGACGGTAAAGAATCTTGGAGAGAGAGCGGCTATTAAGAAAAACTAAATAAGTAGTATATAAAAAAACTTGATCGGAAAACTGAAAATTTTTAAACTGTAATTTGCAATAATATACTGAAATTTACACTACCCGCTTAGAAAAATTTTCACTCTTCTTACATGTATCGTTGGAAAATCGTTTACAAAATAAATTTTGCGTCTATTTTTGTATCATTTTGGAAAAAAAACTGTTTAATATTCAGAAGACCGATTTGATTTACATTTATATATATTTTCTCGATGCAACTGAAAAGCATTTTCCTTTGACGATGTCGTCCTAAGCAAACAAAAAAGAATACCACATAAACTCGAGTACGGGTACAGAATGTATTATATGCAAAAACGCTTTTATCATTTATTTACATTATTCTACATTAAAATCTAAATTATTTAAAACTGCTAAACTTACATATGTGAGATCACTGTTAACGACCCGGGTTTCGCCTTTTGGCATCTTCAGCCTACATTATATGTGGGCAGTGAACGAACATATAACATACTACGTTAGTGATCGATAGTACAGTGATCTCACATATGGAAGTTTACCAGTTTTAAAAGAGTTTAAAATCAATTCCCATCAAGCACCATCAGTCAAAAGTATTAATTATACTCTATTAGATGAAATTTTTTTCTAAAAAAACTATAAAACTAATAAAATTATATATACGTTTTTGACAGTAAATTTTTTATTTCATAATACATTATAGAGATGCACTAATCATCAATGAAGTTGCCAAAAATCATAATTTTTACTACAATTTTAATTTGTTTTTAAGAAACATACTAAAATGACTTCATTTGTTTTACAACCGTCATTATCATTTTTTCCATTAACATTAATATGGGATTCCAGATAGCGAATATTCATTCCTACGAGATTGAATATATTCAAAATAATTTTCTTATGATTGTTTCAATTATTTGACATGTGGTGCGTATACGTTATCAATAAATATATATAATATTCTAATAATTTATGTAATATTCCTCGTCTTCAATATCTCCTTGGTAGCATAGAAGTTAGCGTGTGACTCGTAACCCTGAGAATACAGGCTCGATTCCTATATCTGCCGGATTTAAAAAAATCTGAAAATGTAGGATTAGGTAGCCATTAACTTGAGTATTTTCTGTTAGCCAACTCTTATATAATAATGTGTCAAGACATGTTTTAATTTTGCAAAGATCCATATACTCCACTTTTGAAGCGGACATTTTCACACTGTGTAGACCCATATGGCCCACTTTGATGGCAAACGTGATATAAAAAAATAATCCTTCCTCTCAAAACACAAATCCATCACTCATTTTTACTAAAATATTATACTTAAGCTGTAATACTGTTTCTATATATTTTTTTACAAAATGAGATAATTGGCGTAGCGAAGCAAATAATTCTTGATCCAATACATATATTTAAAAATAATTCTCAACCCTGTAAAGAGAAATTTAATTATTTTATTAAATAATAAAAATAATAACACATCGGAACTTATTTCTGCAAAATTAGATAAACGAAATTCTCGATGCTAAAGTTTTTTACAAGAAAGTAGATAGTATGCCTAATATATATTTAGTAAAATAATACATAATAACGATACCTTTTCTAGAGTAAAACTTTACTTTCACGTAGAGACTTTTTGGACATACTGTATAAATATACACGTATGGAGTCTATATGAGTGAAGGGTAGATTGTGTTATAAACTCGGTCAGAGTATCAGGGAATAAATAAAGTTTTGAGATGCACCATACACCTCAAGTTCACCCTGTCAAATACAATTTCGATTACGTCATACATAGAATGCCGATAGTGTTATGTAGACTTTTAGTATAGTTTTATAAAGTATAGAGTATAGAAATAAAACTTAATACTTAATTTGCTCAAACAAAAAATAGAATTGATAAATACATTATTTCTTTGGTAGTCAAGAGATTAACTGACACGGAACTGGAGATTGCGAGCTCGGTTCCAACAGATGAAGGATTTTTTTTTAAATCTTAATATACCGGGTGGTGTTCATATAGGGTTGAGGAATTGGTTGAAAAAAAAACTCAGGGAAAAAAAAACTTTCAATACATATTTCCACATTGCGGAGATCTATATGCTCCACTTTCGAAGCGAGTATCGCAAATAATTGAAAACGTAAGCAATTTCGCTGATAACAAACTACTTCAAACAGATTTTACATTTTATTACTTATAAATATAATCCCAGAAAAGATACCGTAATATTAAACTGAAAAAATACGTGATACACCCTTGAGCGTGTGGTTGAATATTTTTTTCAGCAGATAAAATTTTGTGAGATGTCTTTGTATCGCCAAATAAAACATTTTCTTTCGCGTAAGAACTGTAATTTCCTGTGATAAGTCAGTACCTTTTTATCAAACTAAAATAGGGTGTATTCCGCAAACTTTAGATGGTCACGACTATTTGTTTAAAAAACTTAAACTTTGTTAATCGAGGATATATCGTAAGTTATCAACGTATGAAATAATTTTTAATATATCATTATATTCTATATATTTAATTTCAGTAACATAAGTTAGGTTACCAAACAATGTGAGGTGTTATAACTTTAAATAAACGTGTAGAGGCTTTTATCTCTCTCCACATTCGTATCGTAGTTCAATCCCTCTCTTTTAAAAAAGTATGATTGCACTCAGATAATTTAATTGCATGCATTTGAGTATTTGGTAATTTTTTGTGTAAGACCAAGAATATAGATCATAAAAATGGCTAATTTTACAGTATACTATTGTCGAAACAATATAAATGCAATCAATCAACGTATTCTTATTCAAGATTTTTTATGGTAAATTATGAGCGAATTTTGTGTTTTTTCTTCACTTTGAATATATCATAAAGTATTGAAGAGTCTCTTTAAACTTTTTTCAAAGTATTTTTCTGTTAAAAAATTTTGTCACGGTATTTTTTTACTCAAAATATTGATGAAAAGTATAAAATCTCTGCGTGGTACTATTTTTTTCAAAACCAGACCATACCTTTTATTTTAATAACGCAACACGTAATACGCACTCCCTTTACATTGTGACGAAAAAATCACGTAATTTAAAATAGTCATTCGTGGTCGTTTTGACGCCGTCTTAAGATGCCGCATTACATCCCCATCACGTTTGTCGGCTAGATACGCAAGGGTTTATTGCCAGGAGCGGAAAAGATACTTACGTGGAGGGTGAAAACTAGTTATGGGGGTGCGCTGGCATACTAGAAATCTTGTCAACGAAACGTAAAGCATTCTTGAAATTCTCGTCTCCCCAAATCTGGTTGCTTTCATCTCACGATTTCTTAATTAAACTTTACTTTTCTACGTCGTATTACAGTGCACGATAAATCATTGTCATCATCATTAGCTTTACTACTGAAGACAATCCTATGCTTTCGCTAAGTTTTACTCGTTTTTAAAAGCTTTTATTCCTTCTCTATTCTGTACCAATCCTTCAATTGACTACTTCATCTAAACTTTTTTCTGACCATACACAATCTGTAACCGTACCTAATATTAAATATGAATTAATTATTAGGTAACTCTCACATAAAATTTACATATAATCCAGAAATATCTATAATTGATCAATAATATACAATTGAATAAGTTATATTGCAGTTAGTTGTGAATTGATATGACTTCTCTATATGTAGATATATGTTATAATGTGGAATCAAAAAATAAGAAAGAATATTACTCCATAATGTGGCATGTGAATTAGAGTTTTGAACAAATAAACGAATATGTATGGTGATAAACCTACAATGATTTATAAATTGTAAAAAAAAATCTACTTAAAAAAGAGTTGCTTTAACATAATTGTGAAATGTGATTTATTTATTATTTGCTCCTTATATTATATGTGATAATATATAAATTAAAATATAAACTGCTACGCTGGTCCATGTAGATACTTGGATTTTTAGATAGAAGCTTTTATAGATAAACGTTTGTAGAAGATATATCGTAAATAATTACCTAGTTGTCTTTTTCTTAAAATCTTTTGTAGTTGGGTAAATTTCTTAAACAAATTTTAAAGCGTATATAAAAACAATATATTACTTAATTTAGTTTAATGAGTGTAAAATTATTTCGATTAGTTTTCAATGTATTATTCGTTATATGTAACAAATAAACAAAAATTAAACGTAAAAGATTACCAAAAGTTTTAAAGTAAATTTAACTTTTTATTATTCAGTAACAAGGAGTATAAAAATTTTGTACATTATAATATATTGAAAAGGTTTGATTATCCAGACAATCTTTACAATATATATTTCAAATGCGGATACAAATCATAAGAATGGATTATTATATTTTATACTCGATAAACTTCGGTCGTTAAAAGTTAGATTAAAAGAAAGTAACATCATCGTAGACTCTTGTAGGCATTTCGGCATCTACGACGCGCAGCCGTGCTACAGTCCATTTTCTACAATGCTACGCATGCGTAGGTTAACATTTCTAACTGATAGTACTTTGCAAATGTTGAAAACACAACATTACCGTTATGGTCCACCACACGTAAATTGACATGGCAGAAAGTTTGGTTCACTTTATACCCTCAAATATAGTTGGATACAATACACTCATTATAGTTTCTATTAATTACTTATTACATTAAATAAAACTACCCGAACAACAACTTTTGTAGAACTTAAAAAGATTTTTTTCTTACTTTAAATCATTATATTAAATTTCAATTTTTAATAAAAATTCCGAAATGTGGTTCCGAGAAGTTATTTGGTGTGTCATCTTTCTAATCAAGTAAGTAAAAGTCTTTGATATATAATATTACATTGTTTTTGATGATTATTACAGAATATTTTACAAATTAAATTTAAAATACAATATGTATTTCGTATTTATTATGATTATGTTATAATTTGAGTTACTTACAATTCAAAATTAAGAAACTTTATACATATTGAAATTTATAAAATATAGTGTGTTGTATAAAATTTTGCTTTTTTTATTTTGAATTATAAACTTGTTGTAGAAGAAAGTTGTATTTATGATGCAGTATCAATTATATTCCCACTTGTACTGTTAATAGTATCAATTTGCACCTAATCGTAATATGAACTTTCGCATTTTAACATTATCTTTTGATATTAATTACAAAAACAACTAAATCTTTATAGCTTTAATGATTTCATTTTTAAACTTTACTCGTATCAGGCAAAGATTGCGTATTTTAGATAAATACAGTATTAAATACGTTCACAAAAGACATAACATCTCATGTATGACGGCTTTTTCACCGTAAAACACACGTAAAATAAATTTTGGTAATGGAAAATAAGCTTAACGGTGTAAATATTTTATCACGTAACAGTATTATAATTTTATAGTAAAAAGTTCACATAATATTTCAACTTAATATAAAAGGAATATGAAAAACTCCATTTGTTTTTAACCGTTTTTTAAGTTAATGTAATCATACAAATATGTTTCAAAAAGTATTCTGTACAGTAAATTTTATTTAACTCTTTCATATTCGCAGTTATAATAGAAAAGAGTTATAATTGTTTTCTGTCACTAAGCTGAAATATTTGTATACATTTGGTGATAAAGTTCTTGCTATTTATTGTATTAAACGATCATAAAATATTGGTATTATTTCAATAGCATGTATTAGTTTTCAATCAAAGATTTGTAGCAAATAAATTCATGATAATAACTAATCACTCAACTTAATTCTAATCTGAAACATTTAATTTTTACCTCTTAACTGTCGTACTTTTCAACAAAATTTTAGTCTAACTAACTTGCTCTAAATATGAAAAAAAATTAAATAAATGTTCTGTGATTTGTTTCAAGAAAAAAGCGCATTTGTCACTACATTGCGGTGTGGGGCTAATATAATCAATACTATTTGCTAACTATGTTTACTTAAATATAGAAAATAAGATTATAAAAAGAATTGTAGTGCCAATCGTTTCGGGATATGGATCTATACAGTGTTAAGATATCCTCTACCGAAAGCGGAGTATATGGATATACCTAATGTGAAGACGTCTTGACAGATTATTTTTCACAATAATCGTTTGTTAGACAGTTGCTCAACGTAATGGGTATATATTTCTTTATTTTTAGATTTTTATAAATCCGACAGATGAAGAATCGAACCCGCAGTCCCCGGATTGTTAGATGCGCACGGTACCAACTACGTTAACCGGGGAGATATAAATTTTATAAATTAATCAAATAGTTAGAACATTGAACACTCGACCAAATATCAGAGGTATTTTAAAATAAAAATTCGTCATCGGTAATAATAAATACTCAAAATTTGAAGACACAAATTCTATTCTACAGAATCTTTTTAAATTTGCTTTACACTCCATAAAATTTATATTTACTTGACTGTCATTTACATAATACTTAGTTGTCATCTTTTTTGTTGAATGACTAATTAAATAAATAATCAATACATTCGTATTCTTGCTTTTCTGTATAAACACAAAACATGTGCCTTTTGAAGGATTTCATTTTGAATGGATGTGATGAATGAATTTTCTGTCAACACGAGGATCTCGCGAAGACTTGAAGAATTAAGAAAACATCTCGAAAAAGACCTGCCGACGATTTTTGCGAAGTCACGAGTGCTCGTTCAAAGTGAAATGAAAGAGTCGGTAATTTTCAAGTGCCGGGAAGAGAGCCAAATCAAATTTAAAACAGAATATTTTTATGCACCGACAACAAATAACAATTTTATTAAATACTGAGGCATAACAAATTCGTTCAATATGTTGATTATGTAGCATTTTTGGCAAAAAATAACCTCTCGAATTTAAATACACATATTTTTATTTTTAAATTATTGTATTGAATAATTTGCCTCTCTCTGTCTTTGTTATTTTTATTGATTTAATAACCGTGCCATCTCTTTGTGACTACAATTAGTTCGGATATGATGTTTGTGCCTTTATTTATTAACTTCGATGTATATATTATATAAGAAAATTACTTTTATATTTTTGAATAGTTTTTGAATGTTGAATCTGAGTTGGTAAGCATCCACTCATACCAAAACTTTACTACACTTTCAATTAAATGTGTTTTTTTAATCAGTGAGTATTTAATCGCTTTCTTATTAAAATGGTGTTCTATATTTAAATAAACAGTAAAACGTTGTGCATATACAGAATTAAACGCGTTTATCCATACGGTTACGAGGGTAACAGACAAATTTATTCCAATTAATATAATGGATTACATCGTAAGTTAAAGAATATGGTCGCAAATCGATGTCCTCTTTTAGAGTCATGGAGAGCAAACAAATATTATATAATGTGAAGAAGCATTATTTGGATCAGCGCTTTTTATGACTGAATCTTTGATTACAATGACAAGCAACTTCTTAACAAATTTCTTATGTCAGCCCTTAGTTACCTAACAATTCATAGAGTACAAAATTACTCTTTTTGGCTCAATGCCAAATATTTTTTTTATAGATAAATAAATATTTTTTAAACAAATTAAAGATGTAAAAATCAAATTGCTTGTCCACACCGAAGTGATAAACACTGTCACAATTAAAAATTACCAATAAATTTTAATCTTCACCTTCCATGTCCGATTCCTTAGGTAGAACATATGGACACCGCATGCCACCTCCAGGATTCCTTGTCGCCCCTTTGTACTCGTGCACTCTTGCAGGTCATAATTTGCGTAATGTCATAATGCATCCCGTAATGTCGCCAAATACATTCTGTACATAGTATTTAGCGAGATTACGAGATTACCGAGGACCGGTTGGCTTAATGAATAGCAGGTCAGGTTAAGACCCTTTTGAGGCATCTGCAGTATGTGGCCGAGCCAGATCTAACGTCGCAACTTCACTTTATCAGTGATTAGTCGCTGCATGGTCCATTTTATTATCTCCTCGTTTCGAACAAAAGCATACCACCGCCACCCTAAAATCCACCGCAAGCATCTGTGCTCCTAGCTTTGTATACGAATGCTTTGGGTCTTTGTTGGGTGCCACGTAGAGCAGCACTGACAGAATGCATACATTGAACAGGCGGGATTTGAGTTTTACCTAGTACGGCTTAAAGTCCCAGACATTTTGTATGGAATTTGAAGGTTACTTCAGCTATTTCTATCCGAATAATCCGAATCTCTATTCCAATTCGAATATATTTTATACTTACATTCAACCATGGTGTTTTTAGATTGTATGTATACGAACATGGTATACTCTGTCAAATATGAAACTTGAACGAATAATGTTCATGAAATTATAATTACTGCTATCACAACAGCTAATTCAATTCTTTTAATTATTCTGAAAATACACGATTCAAAGATTGCCAGATTATAAATTAATGTCACTGTATTTAAGTTAAGTTATAAAAAGCGGAACCCCAATATTACTTTTTTGGGACCGAATATAATTTTATACGCTGGAAAATGTTGGGGTAATTGGGTATTTTAATAAACTTTAAAATATATGATAAATATTTGTCTTTTATTGAGAAAAACACCTAGAATGGTTTCACTTCTTTGCGGATATTCTGTCCACTATATCAAAGCTCAAGATGAAACCGTGGCAAGGGGCAAAGTTATTCCTTTCCGTACACTTTCTATTCTCATTCGTTAATCAATCATTATTATACCGTGCATTTGAATGAGACCTAATTTTCTTTTATATAATGACTGAATTACAGATTGTCCCAAAAACACCGTTCATTAGTTGACGTTCCTTAATCTTTGTCAATTCAACTTCATTTGATTCTGAATTTTTATCTCGCAAGTCTCTCTTTCTTTTTTATCGTCGAATTTAAATTAAAATTTCCATGAAATAACACTTGTAACACAATATTTATTTTTTCATTTGTCATTCAAGTAAATTGAATTTTGAATTATATTTTACTTCACTTTTATTTAAAACAATGCGTAAAATATGTTTTAATAACTCAGTCTTAGCACCATAGATTATTTTTAATATGCTTAAACAATTTTCATTTGCGTAGATAATTTTATTATTTTCACGTAATTATAATTGTTAAGCTACATTTAACTAATATTCAGTAATAAAAATGAGAGAAGAACTACCCTAGGAAGAAAATTAGTTATTTTTTTTAATGTATATAAATACCTATGATTTTAGCATTATAATCAAAATGTTGCTTACTATAGTGGAATTAGACAACTAATGATTGAGAAATTAGTTGAAAAACAATTTTCTTAAAAAATATCTGTCACTGTGGTCATTACATTGTTAAAAGCTATACACTCCATTTCTAGAGTGGGCATTTTTACACAGTATATTTAATGTGCGCCACTAATGGAGTGAATATATTTTCATCACTATATTATAATAATGTAGCTTTTTTTTTTTAATATCCATTTCAAACTGTTGCAAAAAAAATCGACCACGTTTACAAAAACGCTGATAATATAAAACTATTGGCAACATTAATATTTTCAAATAAAGAGCTAACTTTACTTTTTATTAAATCTACTCCAAATAATAAATTAATACCTCATTAACAAAGGGCTGAATCAGTGACCAATAAGAGATATTTTATTTATTTATATAGTCAGTTTTGAATTATTTTAAGTCACCGGAAAATCTTATTTAAATAAATATATTGAATTGACTTTAAATATAATATTTTATATTAACTAAAAATATCAGAATGAGTGTTAGATCTGTGTAGAAATTGAAATAAAATGAAGGGTTTCAAATGAAACCTCACCTACTTGACAACATTTGATCGACATCATTCCGGAAATTAAAGCCGGCATCTTTTTGGATAAATTTACATAAAAAAAATATCTGATAACTTTGTGACCACTAGATGGAACGAAGCAGATATCAAGTTTATAATAAATTTTAGTTTTTTAAATTTCGACAGTTTATCGTCGAAGTTTTCTGGATTTAAGAATTTATTTAATATTTAATATCGAATGAGTTCCACGAAAATAGCTAACTTAATTTAATTGTATATACAGTGTTAGTCAGTTTTGATACAATATTCAAGTTATAAACAATATTCTTTAAGTCCATAAAAATTTTCTTACATCTTCTTTGTTTCAAAACTTTTTTATAAAATATTACAATTATAGCCGTTTCCAGGTTATTTATTTTAAGACTTAGATCAAACATCAAACTGCTTAAAATTTTAAAAATCACAAACGAATTTTTGACGCCCGATTTTAGTTTTTCGATATCTTTAAAGTAGTGTTTTACAAATTTCAAATATTTTTCCATTTAAAATCAATATTCACCAAGCACCATTAGTCGAAACTCACTCAAACGTCACATCAGTGTGCGCTCAAAAAGTGAAGCGTATGAATCTCTGCAATATGAAGAAATGTTTTGACAGATTATTTTTCACGAGAATCAGTTGGCAGAAAATTAGTCAACCCAATGAACATCCAGATTATCATTCTCAGTTTTTTTTTATGTGACGCATATGGGAATTTAACCAGCATTCTCCGGATACGCCAACATCCATGCTACCGGGGATACTAAGATCAATTAATTACTAATTTTAGTATCAAAAATGGTTTTCTTAAATATATATTAAGACACGTTTAACAAGACATCATACTAATTTTGTTGTATAATCCAAATGATAGGACTTTTTAATTATTTTCCTTACACTCTAATAAAACAATAAATTATACAATACATAAACAGTTATATTTTTTACTAATATAGTAATGAACTAATTTGACTGCACACAATGTGCGGTCACATTTTTAATATTAGTAATCTTATACGGCCGAATGAAGACTCTCTCTTTTTCCCCATTTCATCTCTGCATACTTCCACAGAGTTTAATCATTATGTCGAAAAAATATACGATAAAACGAAATGTCTTTGTTAATTAACTATCAAAATGGCCTTCATTTCAAAATTCTTTGATATTTATCGCAAAATATTATTCTTATCCTGCACCTTTTTCTTTGTTTTTGACAGTAAATTACAATACATATTTGTTTATTATTCTGTATGTGTCGAGGTGACGTTGATATATGATTCGATATGACTGTCTCAAAGTTTGATAACTCGCAAAGTAAGAGTACACAAGTATTCGGACAATGATTGATAGAAGATACCATAATTTAACAAAAAATAATCTTATTCTCGTGTTTAAGCTTCCAAAATAATAGGCTTTACAAAGAATTCAGAACATTAAAAAATAGCTTTTGTCTTCAGAAGTAAAAATCTTAATATCAATCATTTAAGTTGCTATCAATGAAAGTTATATATCAAGATACACTGATAGTTTTGCACTCATAAACAGTTTTTAAATAAGAGCTCGTATACGTAAATCCACTATTGCTTGAAAGCTTCTCTTAACCATTTCTATTCTTGACAGCGCCGTGAATTTCTCTTCTTTAACTTAATTAGTTCACTAATCCAGCGGCGTTCAGGTCTGACTTAGGACATTTTCTACATTCCGAATAAATAGATTTGTCCAATATCTTGTCTCTGAGTTATATTACATTATATCTGTATTTGAGAAGCATACATATGTAAATCAGAACTTTGAAAAAATGAGTTAATGATGAAAATTTGTAGTTTGTTTATGAGTGATAAAAATAAGAAAGTCGTATCACAAAATAAATATCAAAATGCACTCGAATTTAAAAACCACAACGCATTAGAAGCATAAGAACTCAGATAGGTGTAAATACTATAAAATTATCTTTATTTCCGATTGACAATTGATTGATTTTTATCTACGTTTATATTTATGAAAGTTGTAGTAGTTTAAGAAAAAAAAAAAAATTTGGCTCTTTTGAACATTTATTTTATGTAATTGTATCCATTTGCTTCTCAGCGACAAATATGTTCTGCCCATTCTCACTCGAAGTTCATAACAAACTTAAATTGTGTATCTTCGTTTATATTTTTACTAAAGTATTCCACTTTCTTTACTTTATAATTTATTGATAATTTGTTTTTCTGGGAGACTGTTTCATTTTTAGTGTTTAATCAAATGACGAGTATCTTTAAAGGTAAATATCACTATTAAAATCAATATTAAAAACTAATATTTATGTTACATTTTAAAGTCGTATATGTAATTTTCTATCCAGCAATCGAGGAGTTAGCGTGCATGTCTTGCATCTTGAGATTACGAGTGTGATTTCCACATTTGTCTGATTTTTAAAGTTCATACAATACAGAAATGAATGCTTATTGGGTTAAGTAATTGTCTGACCACCTACTTTCTGTGAAAATAATCTTTTAATACATGTTTTAATATTACGAAGATTCGTGTACTCCATTGTGTAGATTCATATGCTCCACTTTAGGACCGGAAATGGTAAAAAAATACTAGATAATACAAAAATTGGATTATCATTAATTTATCGGCACCGCCTGTCATTGCAACTATATAAAACCAATAAAAAAACATCAAAAATATGAAAATATAATACACAACTAGTCAGACACAAAATAAATAAACTTTTAATGTCCAGAAAATATTATTTTTCTGAACTACTAAATATGATACATTATCACAATTTTATTCATTGTCATCGTACTTATTATCTTTAGGCTTCAGTTAAGCTATCACAATATAAAATTTATTACCCAGATAGCACACAAAAAATATACTTTAATTGCATCAGTGATGAGCACAAAATAGAATATCTACTTTTTTATTGCCATTGTAACAATTGAAAGTTTATTCTTAATTAGTAGACGTTGTTTATTCCTGGTAAATCCTTAATTATTTTCAAGGATATCAGTTTCTTATAAATAGGCTTGATTTATTGAAGCAATTAACAAACATAGGATTAAGATTGTGCCTTGAATTCTCAATATAATTGTATTCATCTATCAAACATATACGTTAAATATATTCAATTCAAAGCTGTCACTCTCAATAGCATACTTAACACCACTACATGACATGTTTTAAGAAAACTATTTATATTAAAATTAAACTTATTATGGGTTGATAAAAGTTTGAGTAGATGAAATCATATAATATGTTTTATAAAGATGGCTTGCGTATAATATATTGTGTAATATAAGATTTCTTTCGAATATTGATTTATGCGCGGATTTTGCGTCTGTACAAATTTACAAATTGATCAACTGACAGATCTTTGATATGAGTGAAACATGGTAAAAAAAAGATTTTGTTTTTTTAACGAAAAAGCGAGATTTTAGTTTACTTATGAATAAAATATTTTGTTTTTTCTTCTTCTTCTTTTTCTTCCATGTTCGCTCCCTAAGTGGAGCATATGGACACCAC
>JAGVSQ010007790.1:0-14984 GCA_022683975.1 Rhyacophila evoluta
GCTGGAGTACACAATAACGTAATATTACGGTTCCCGCAGGCCAAGTGTTAATATAGAAATAGTTGTATGTCAATTACAGATAAATTTAAAGATATAACTTATGGTTGTTAAAAAAGCTATTTATATTTTCTGGATACACAAGTAAACTGGTTTTTAATTGGATAGGTTTTGAAAATTTCAATATTCAAAATTGACGATGGAATTGTCGTGAAATTAAAAATATGTCTTGATAGTGTATCAACTACTAACTTGGATAAAGTCCAATTAACTGATAGAATCATAATGTGATACAAAAAAAAAAATCATTAAGACTATTCTGGATGCCATTGAGATCTTTGAAGTATTCTTAACTTTGATATATTATTTTTTCAGCCATAAAGAAAATAGGACGTTCTATAGTATAAGTCTTTCTTTACAAATCTCAAGTAAGATCTTGTGAAGAGATTCTGCATTATTATTTTTTACATTATTTTTTTTTGTAATAATTAACATGATTTGTATTATTATAAAAATATATTTCACGTACATGTCCAATAGTCATACTAGCCTGTCTGTGTATTACGAACGTACTTATAAGTGAAATATCAGATTTAAAAAGCTTTAACAAAATACACTAAGAATATTGTAAAAGAAGAAAAAATGTGCATCAACCTGAAAGTTTAATATGAGCAGGTAAGAGGAGTTTTTATCTCAAATTTTACTTGTAGAAGTGCAGCAAGTATTTCGTCCACTTGGGCGGTATTGGGACGAGTTTAAAGATTTTCTCCAGTACTTAATAAGGGCCAAGAAAAGGGCGGAACACGATTCTTCAAATGTATAGTAAGTTGAACCAAATTACGACCAATTCTGTAAAAAAAAAATATAGATTTAACTATTTTATTTTAACCGTTACTGCTGAGTGAGTACTCAATTTTTAATGCAGAAACAATATCGTAAAGTCGAGCCATTGCGTGGACAAGGTAAGAAAAAAGTGAAATATGTTCGAGGCCTTTAAATTGATAAATAAAAGATGGCGTGGGCAATCAAGAATTAATTATGTATTTATTTTGTAAAGAAAAAAAACTCAGCCGCAATAATAAGAATCCCGTTCATTCGATACTTTCGCCAACACACTGAAGTCTCTGAATTGGCAATAATATTTATACATTTATCGTATATTAAATATCTTTCCGTACAATGAAACCGTTATGTTCTTGCTGATTCAATCGAAACGGAAATGGCATAAAATTTTACTTTAGACGTAATGCTAATTTAGATCTCTTTTTCTCTCAAAAATTTAATAACCACTTTTCTAAAAAAGTTCTAAAGAAATGACGGCCTGAAGGATGATCATGTCATGAACGGTAAATTACAGTATTGGTTTTGGTGATTACTTCAGACTTTCGGTGAATTTATCATTATTTTTTACTCCGTATGAATTGGATGCGTATATTTAATTTTACGGTATGGTTATGTTTCATTTGGCAAACATTATCACTCAATTAGTTGTCTCAGCCAATCTTGTGCTATATGTACTATTATAAATCACACTCCATACATAATTCAGTTAACACACTATTATTTTTGGTTTATTACTTGTGTTACGAAAATATGATTTCAAAATTTCATGCAAGTTTTATGGAAAATTTCGAGGAGGTTCGCGTCAATTATCAAATGAAAATTATGTTAAAGCGTTAAACACTATTGATCAAACATGTTCAAAATTAATTAATCGTTCGTCAATTTATCAACACTACACATGAGTGGATACATTACATGATAACCACTTGAATATTGATATTTTGGACGTAAACACCACCACTCAATGGTTAGAAATTAATAACAAAGCTGTTATATTAGATTTTGTGATTGATTCAAAATTTTTAATCATCACTTAAGAATGTAATATATACGAACCCACTCATCAAATTAATTATATTTTAAGCAAATAGCTAAAGGTAAATTCTCTGCTTATTCGAATAAAAGTCACATCATAGCGAGCATTAAGAGAGACAAAAATATACGACTCCACTTATGATAAACAATTTTGAAATAATTTAATTTCAAATCGTGCGTGCTATGCGGTCTCTCGCTGTGTATTTATTGCAAATTGGGTACGTAGATTAATTTATTTTCTTTTATTTTAATAATGCAATCATTCAAAGTTCACTTTACTTAAGGCAATTGCTAATGTTTATGCTGAAAAAATAATATTTAATTCTATTGGAAGAAACGCCAGAGGATAGTTTTATTTTATTTTAGAGAAATATTCATCATATATTCTCACAGATATAGAATCATAGAAATATCAACCACTGAAGTACAGTATTGTGTTCACTACTCGATATGATAATTCAGCATTACATACTTTCAATGATAATAAATTTGTCTGAGGAATCCGAACAAGCTGCCCACATCTTCGATTGGATTGACACCAGTTTTTTTCAGCAGATGGCGATGGTATCGTAACCCGGTTTAAAATAAATAAGGCCAGCATATTTTTAGTCAAGAGTTATTGCTTGTCATATTGGCAATGTCCAACTTTTTCACCAAATTAAAAACATTCATATGTATATATAAAATACTAGCATATATGGTAGCATCGTAATTCTTTGAGATCACTTTGATCTGATAACACAAATCGTATTTGAACTGTTATAAAAAAAAAAAATTAGTATATTTTTCGATAAAATAGATAAGTTGTAGGTCATTGGTTCTATTACGCTAAACACCAGATATAAACATGTAATATTAATCCATAAGCGAATTTGTTGCACAAAAAAAAAACCAAAAAAATATTTTTTTCCATTACCCGAGTGAAGAGAATTGGGTGTAACATCTTCAACGTACTAGTTATAGTTTGTATCACTTGTAGTCATCTCGATTGATAGCAAATCAATAATTGATATAAAATTATATTTAATTTTGACATGTTCTGCACATTTATCGTTTTTTTCGATTTAAAATCGTTTCAACCGTGTAATTGTTAAATTTATATTCATTCTAAAAATATACTGCGTCTTTATGAGAGATCGTGATATTGTATCAACGACAGAAAATTCCAAAATCGGTTCACCAAAAATAACTCGTTAAAATATACAATAAAAACAAGCCTTATTTTTTTATGTTTCAAGGTTTGTTTATAAAACTGTCTCCGTTATATAAGTTGTCAAAATAAATTGATTCTAATTCTGAATGACTGGTCAAAAAGGTCGCATACTCCTGCGGCACTCCTATAAGATACATGAAAATGAAATATTCATATCTCATTTAAAAACATTTTACGAGACAGTCCAAGCCGTCGAAGGCATGTTTAGATGCATGCAAAAGACTGGCACTTTTGATTTTTGGGCCTGGAGGCTGGCAATAAATTTTCCATTTATACTCAGCCAGACCATTGTTTACTGAAGCCCTTCCTAGCTCTCTCATGAGTATTGGATAATTTATTCAAAACGGTCAAAAGTTCGTGTCGACCTGCAAGCGATGTTACAGACAGAATTTTGATCTGTAATCAATGGTCGATTGTTAGAAGGGAATTTTAAATTAATAAAATTTGATGCATTCAGTTTATGACAAAATTTTTTTTACTGGAACTACGGAGAGATTACACTCGATTCTCTTTTTACACGGAGTATACATTCTAAAGTACACCGTGCAAAAAAAAGATAACATTATTATTATTAGATAATTCCACCCGACTATATCCGATTAACTTATTATTACAATTTATTGATTTTCACATTGTATATTACCTTAACGACATAACTAAACATTTACGGATCATATAACATAATCATTCAGTCATTGGGTGTCACTACTAGACAGAAAAACTACGTTTTCTATTGTTTTTGCGGTAGTGAAAAATTACATATTTACTAGCGATTCTTTTTTTAACGCTATCGTCTGTTTAGGGTGGATAACTCTTTGGCAGCACATTGGACACAAGTATATTTATTAGAGTATTCACCGATCCTGTAATACAATACATTCAAATTCTCACTGGATTTAATATGATTTGAATGTTAAAATTATGGCTTGCTGAAAATTTTAAGTTTTTAACCGTGTTAAAGTGAAAAACAGTGTAGAAAATAATCGGTCCATTTTTCTTGGTCTGTGTTATTTCAAAACCGTGCAAAAAGAGAATTAGAAGTATATTTTTCACATGATTTTAGAATCCTACAAATAATAATACACCATTAGCAATGACACACAGCGTTTACTTACATTTAGCATGTAACGTTTTTAGTATATTATAATCATTTAATGATGCTATGATACAATTATTATAACTAGACTGCAGCGCGTGCAAGAGACTAGTATACGAAATATTTAAGTGTATTGTGAATATTGTTAATTGTAAATAAATTTGTGAAGTTCCAGGATGTAGTCAGATGTCAATTTAATAATGATTGCCGTCATTAAAAATATATTTCTGCGTCATTTGCGCCCGGAGCCATTCAAATTTTTAAGACAATTACCAGTTATAACAATATCGTGATTGGCACTCTTATATAATAGACGTCAAAGATGAAATGTTTAAAATTGAATCTTTATGGTAAAATCCTAAAATAATTACGGTAATATCAATAAGGTGAGTATTTTTTTTGGCAAAACCGAACAAACTCTTTTATATATAGCTTTTATCCCATATTCTTAATTGTATGTGCATCTGCCTTGAGATTTTAAAAACATTAAAAATGCAGGGTTTGATATCAAATGGTTTTATCAATTTTCTGACAACTCTTTCTCGTGAAAAAAATTGGCAAGTGATTCTTGGAGTCGGCATTTGGTGCCTATATGCTCCGCTAAGGGAGCGTATATAAAAGAATAAGAAGCCGTTAACATGTTAAAATAAATTTCCATCAAATAACACCAGTAGATTAATAATGTACTCATGGTTTCTAGAACGGAAATAAAGAATTACAAAAGAGCTTTCGACACAACGGAAGACTTAAATTAATTCATCGTTAAAAGCTGTCAGACTGTTAATGAAAAAGAAGAAAAGCTTAAATTATAGTGGTGTTAAAACGTGTGCTTAAAATTGTCAGTCAATCAGCCGAAGCAAACTGATAAATGCATATGCGCAGAAGCCGTAATATATTATGAAGTAAATAGTAAAGCCATTATATTACACAATACCTCTCATTATGAGATAAATATTATCGATCAACAGGTTTGGGTTTGTCGGATGCCGTTTTAAACAGGTATCGCGTATACCTATCGACCCGCAGAACTGGTACAAATGCGTATTCTTGACCGGCATTACATTATAACATCGCGACGAAGCTTACTTCATAAAATAAACGCACCTTTCCATATCACTACAAATACATTGTTTTTACGATGGAGTAACGAATTGATTTTCGTTTATCAATTAAAAGCAATAAATATATATTTTTTACTTTTTACACATTCGAACTAAGGTATGGATATGTACATATGAGCAATTTACGATTAATACTTCGAAGTCAATTGAAATTAAGTCTAACCTCAATAAGTATTTATCTTAAAAACCTCTATATATAGGTATACATCATTCTTCTTCGGAATTGATTCACATTTTGACATCTTCATAATGTAAGTATGCTATAGTGTAAGTAAGTATACTCTGACAAAAAAAATAGACCTGCCTTAACTTATGGTCGCTTTAAGATTATTTTGTCGAATAGATCAATCGTCAAATGTTCAGGAGATGAATAACAAACGTCATTCAAATACATACAGGTATTTGAGCTATTTGTTTAAGGCCGTATGATTGTTGTAGTATATAATATGGTCTAAACTATCTAATTAACTGAAAAAACGTTTTGTTTATCAAAACACGCTCCGTGGATATAAGATAAACCAATCCTAAAGCGACGTTATGTAAATATTTATTAATGAGGGCCAAATTTGTATACTTTAAGATGCATGATTATCTCGACATGGATATCGCTTTTCGGCATATTTAGATCATTATAATTATAAACTAGTTTGATAATTATTATACAAATTACGTGCAAGTTGTAACGCAAAACGAATAATGACAGATGAATATGGTTGAAACATTATTAAAACAAATACTTACAGTGTAATAGGGAAAAAAACTTAACTAGAAGATAGCCTATATGTTTTGTATCTTGCTAAAAAATAATATATTTAAAACGAAAGAAACAAATAAATATGTTTGCTTAAAAGATAATATGCCGGCAAAAAATTAAACACTCGTATTCTGATACGAGATACAGTAAAGGATTTTTCAAAATTGTTATTGTTACAAAAATTACATTGACCAACATAATGAGAACCTGGATCAATAATAAAGTATTGTGCTTCCGACAATTTCGATCTTGAAATTAAAAAAAAATACATGATGACCGTATAATGAAATTAGATAAAAAAATATATAATATCAAAATAAGATACCAACATTCATAACGATAACGATAATCATAACATTCATGACGATCTATTACAAAGATAACTATCAAAGATTATATTCAAGACATATAATAACGTAAAAAAAAACTCATACATTTTCTAGCCCAATACGTAAGAATAATAGCATGAACTCGCTACAAATAGTAAGCCTCGTAACCTGACTTATCAGAAGAAGAATAAGTGTACCATCTCCATTTTGACACACGAAATATGTATGAATAGGACAATATGAAAAGTGATACATTTGTTGTAGCTCAGTTTATGAAAGATTATAGATTGTTTTAAAAGATATTTAATTAATAAAAATAAAGCTTCCTACTGAACGATATGTTGGGATACTTAGAAAGAACTTCATGAGTGATTCATGATTATCAATTTAAATACAGCAATATTTGCACGTCTGTAGGTAACGAATATCTTGGAATCCTTAAATTATGAAACCGCAATAAGGAAAACAGCATAAATACAGATCGAAGAAACGGACGCTCAATCCGATCTGATACACAAATTTACTGAAGGACTGCATAGTGACCATTCAAACACCTATATTAGAATTACACATTTATAAGTTTATATTATAAAAACACTACCGAAAAATATTCCTCAAATTAAATACTAGCGAGTATTATTTTATGTTGCTCGACAAAACGCAGTGTAACAAGAGGAGAAGATAATAGAATAGATGAATTATGCGTGGTCTTATTAATAACTCTACCGCTCTAGCTAACATTGGTCGGTATGTCCGTGATAAATACCTAAGAAATCGAGAATATCAGCTGTTTTTCATTCCTAAATGCAAGACTATCCTGCCAGTATTCATGCAAATGCGGAGTAATATTACAACGTGTATAAAGTAAATAAATAAAAAATGAAATATCACTATTTTAACACAATCATAGAAGCTGTACAGCATTCGTTTGGTCTTGTTTCTCATTTAGTGATAAGTGGGAAACATGAAACGTTCCTGAAAATCTACATGAGTAGTGAGGATTTCCCTATTTTTCACGGGAATACGTCATGTGTAAAAACTAGATCACACCTCAAGTGTAGCGAAAAGGACTATATGTGTACATCAATAGTTCGTATCGTGACTTGCGAAACTAAACATATCGGCAGAATGCTGACTGAAACATTTTTCTATTCCGCGTAGTATTGTTTCTGACACCGGCAAATATATAAAAATCTGTCATCTTTTCATTTCAAAGTTTTTTCATAGCAGGCAACATGTTAACGCTGTCGTGTTTTAAAATGAATCTGAGTAATTGTGCTAGTGCGATAAAACAAAAATATTTACTTGTAACACGAGAAGTATAATAATAATATAATACAAAATACGTAGATATTTTTACACATTGTTTAATACACTTTGATAAATATATTTCCTGACGCCAATGACATTAATTGTCATTAATTAAATTACAGGTATTGGTAGTATATTTGGATTTCGTTATTCAGCAGACAGTTTCTGCTATACTATACAATACTAAGAATACAGTTTCGGATAAAAAATAAGGAGCTAATTCACTTTTTCATAATACGAATGATTTAATTTTTTCATATATCATATTTTATACTTACACGTATACACACAATATTTTACAACAACCGTTAATATCTGGAAATGTAACTTGTGTTTAAATATTTATGGTTGTTCTTCTGACAGTTCCTTCAATTATCAGTATTTTGTTCAAAATAAATATTTAGACTCTTCATCTACTAATAATTCTATATATTACAGCAATGGCTATATTTAATGCCGTTCATCTATTTTTGAATAATATTTCAAGTTTCGTCAGTAATAACGATTAGCCTAAACTTAACTTTTTTAAATATAGTAAAATGTATTAATGATCACCAAGTTTTTGGAGGGCTTTAATTCATTAATTAATTCAATTAACGTATACGTATATCGATGGCCATAATTTGACAACACGTATCATATATTTGTTAAATTTTTCAGGGGGGACTAAACAACCTTATAAAAATAACTATTGAAAGATTAAAGAAAATTAAATACACTTTGAAGTTGATTTAAAAAAAAATTACAATGCTTTTTGGTTCTCCTAGACAATTTAACAAATGTATGATACGTGTTGTGAACTTATCCATCGATATATTACAATATTAATTTTAGAATCAACTTTTACTGATAAACTCAGAATCCATTGAAAAAAATATGAATACCTACCTACATTATTCATTTATATTCAAATATTAGGTGACAGCTTTTCAGTTATGGTTGCAATAAAATTCTTGTTTTAATCTTGTAAATCTATGACTAACACAAACATAACAAGACATATCTCTGACTTGCAGCGAGTCATAAATCAGACGGGATTTTTCCTACGTTTAACGGTCAGAAGGGGCACCACGACAGACTCGAAAGAGCCTACTTTTAGGTCAATAATCTAATGTAGGATAAACACTACTACAAAATGGATACTTCGTAATAAATCTTAGAACGATTACTGGGTCAGATTTCTCCCGATAAATATTAAATAAGCCATGTCATCTTCGGTGACTCAATCGATTGTTATAAAAAAATCTTGCACATTTCATGGTTTTCACAATACAACAGAGCAGCAAAGTTCAATCGAATATAATGCAATCGTAATCAACCTTTGATACCCATCCAATACAAAATTATTATAGTTGATTGGATAAATTAAAATTAAATGTTAATAACCATCTGTTATTATTAATTAACAAGTTGACTAAATATGGAAGTGTATTCAATGTTTTGTGTATTATTTTTACCAATAATTATATGAAACACCTATTCGATTACAGTGTGACAGACAAAAGAGTGGCCACTAATTTGGCAGATAATCTTTGATGGAAGATGACACAACACAAATAAGTCAAGTTGATAGTTAAAACCAGTAAGAAATCACGAAAAAAATTTAGTCTCAACTATTTTTTCAATTAATTATATGATTATCCATTCATGCATCGTTGTACACGTTACCACATACACAATGCACACTTTAAACGTCCAGACGACATGTAATCTAAGACAAATTTTCAGTCGCATATTTACATACGAGATCCAAATATCAACCCACAGCAACGAGAATCTATACAACATGAAAAATAGCTAAAACGCAACACTTTCTTGAAGTGTTTGCAGACAGAGATAAATTCTAACATCAATTTCAATAATATACGTGGTACACCACATTCTCAACCATCTGAGTTTGTTTTATGTTGGAGTCATTATACTTCATTTCTATGGTTGAATATTTTAATAAATACTATCACCCTAATAGCTGATTAGTAAGCATGGTATAAAATCCTACAGCTGTATAATGATATTTAAAATTCTCATATTGTTTAACATGAAATTAGCCTAGAATATGCCCAATTAGTTGAGCGAGTCAATACCAATGATATTGGCTCGCAAAACAATTTGTAGGATAAGTCTTTACACTTATATTTCTGAGCAGACTTGAATGAAATAAATGGATATCGATTATAAAATTAAAATTAATTAAAACCTGTATACTTACTTCCATATTGTTCATATATGGAAGTATACAGAAATCCAATATTAAATCTTTAATCTCAATTTAATTAATGGTTGCAGAATAATTTGAAGTTCATAAGTACACGTCATGTTATACAATGAATGGAAAAAAATATATTATGAGTTTGAATAACAGTAAGTTTTATTGAATTTGACTGCAATGAATGATTATTGATTCAAATGTTGAGATATTTTTAGTAATATAAACGTTAAATTAAAGATATTGCTATATTGTTAATAATAGAAAAATTAGAAATACAATGTCGGATGATTTCATTTCGAAAAGATTTGTCATATTTTTAGTGTAAATGTAAGCGGGGCAATTCAAATTGATACATAAATATATAATAAACGGTTTCTTTCCCGTTAGTTCTTATTGTGACTCCTAGAGATGGACTAAAAATGAGCAAATTTCAATAAATTAACAACCAACGTAAGATACGAAAGACTCGTTAAACACCCACACCAACCGATCACTAACACAAATAGTCACTTTAATATACAAAAATAACACAAGACAGAAATGACTAAATGCGTTTTTTATCCAAAAATCTTCAACAAATTCTCTAATCTTTATATACAGCGGACTATATCACTCATATTAAAGCAATACCTCATATGCCACATGAAAAAACTCTCTATAGTCAATATCATTCAATCAAATTCCGTAATTTTGTAATGTCAGCGTTTTTTTTCAATAAGAAATTTTTCTATTTTTTGTAAAATTTGTGTTGTATAGCATACGAAATATTACTTTGCTGTGGGCGATACATAGATTTAAGCATTTCCTTTTGAAAAATTAGAGATTTTATTTTCTTAAGTTAGAAAATTCTTCATGAACACAAATTAACTACCACAAAACACTTTAAACGTTAGGGCATTTTAATTTAAATCAAGTATTATAAAACACTTTTATCTTGAAATTGACGATAGTCAGTCATAGATTTTTAGTGAAGAATTATGATATAAGGTAAAGATTCACGTATTATTTTTATAGTAAAACACCACAATACATTACGTTCAGTTAATTATTGGTAAGCCATTGATGATATTATGAATTTTGTTGTTTCGGAGACGAAATTTAGCGAAAGACCTGAACGCGTGCAAAAACTTACAAGCGCGAAACCCGAAAATTTTTAATCACGCGGCTCGATGTAACGTAACGACAGGAGTTGCGTTTTGGTTCGCGGATCGGGCGCAAGTGAAACGATTCGGGTTGAAGGCGAACCGACCGGCGCACCACATCAGACCGGACTGAGTCATCGGCGGGCCGCGGTCGAGGCGGACCAAATGCATGCATGCCATATTATAAATGCGCGAATATTATCAGGTCGGTGAGCTTTGAAACACGCTATATATAATACCGCAAATAAATACGAATAATAATAATATTTAACAAATATAAAAAAATGCAGAGCTATATCTAATGTCGGTATTCCTGATATATACGTCCATTTCGAAGTTGATCTGTTAAAACTTCCGATGTGACAACATTCCTTCAAATCAATATTTTTGCAATTTCATTTTGTTCATCATATAACTTATAGGTAAAGCCTCACATGTTCCTTATGGCACCTCAATAAAAGTATAATTGAAAATATAAGCCTCCAGTGTAACATGTCTTACCGTGTTAAGACGCAGTTTTTTTCACTATGCAGTAAAATTATAATTTTATCGCATCGGACGTTTTAAAAGCTCAACGGTAATGTAAAAATGTATACATATGAAAAAGGAAAATATTATATAAAACCATTATTGGTTTAAAATTAAGCCAATGTGTTGAGACGCATTTCTATGTCGCCAGGATACATAAGTGTTGTTACTCCAAGCACTTAACCATTAATTCTAATAGCTTGAATGTGTCGTCACATCATAATTAGTTTTCAAATGTCGTTACTTAAAAAAGTTAGAAATATTTGGCACGTGTTGGGATTGTTGAAATTTCAATATGTAAATGTGGAAAGGAACATAACGATATCAATCACAATGTTTGGCAGTGTAATCTCTATGACAAGATTCGGCCTATTAAAATGTTTACACAGACTTAAGTTTCAAATGCGTCTTTCAATGACTTTTTTACAGTCTCCACATATTCTTTCATGTATGCAGATTTTTTAAATTTTTATACAAACGTGAACTTATGATTTAAATATTAATTTAAATTATGTAATTTATTTTTTGTTAAAATGTATCAAATGTTTACCCGAAATAAACCTTTTATAAGGTTTCAGTTGACTTAATTAAAAAAAAATTAGAAAACACTGGTCTAAATTATTGAAAACATTATATGCGTTATGTTTTGTTATGAAAAGTTCAAAGAACTATTAGTGATCATCTACACCGGAAACAACAGCCGCTGACGTAGAGATAATGTTGTGGCTAAATATTGAAATTCTTTGTCTACTACACTATGTTATCAAACATTTTTTTTATTATTATTTTGTATCGTTACTTGAAAATTATAACATTGATCGACAAACAATTTGAAAATTAATTGTATGAAGATCAAAGAACGTAACATATCTTGGTCACCGTTTACTAAAAACATTTGTCTTTATAGCCGTAAAATGTAATTGTAATGTAAAATGTACTATAGAACATATATATATATATATTGAACCAGTATTTGTGAAATGTATCAAGATTTAGCATTTTCTATGAGCTAGACAAGTCGCCAAGGTTCAAATAGTATGTTTTAAGAAACTGATCATTTTAAGGTCTGAAAAGACAGGATCGATACTGGTAAAGGGAGTTCCTTGTTGAAATTTTGTAAAAAAAAAACAGGAAAAGTTTGATTAAGTCAAGGCTCACCCCAGATTGTAGCAAAATGATTATTATCACTTCTAAGTTCCGTTGAAAAAATGTCCTTATGATTATATTACGTATAATTATGCCAAAAGTATTATTAATAAAAACAGTATTGTAAGTATTGATAGTTTTCAAACTTGACGACACAGATTCATGGTGAACCACTTGTGTCTGTGTCGTCTGCATGACCGCCGTTTCCGTAATAAATAAATACATATAACACCAGGTTGGGTGCTCCATTCTGGGATTGAACATTATGTATTTGTGGTTTAGGCAGGTACATATGCGTATTTAACGAACAAAACACATGTATTTATAATATTCGAATATTAATACATAACTGCCATACTAAGTAAAAACATACAACATTATTGAAAGCCATCATTGAAACCATGTATTATTTAATACATTATTTATATTTGTAGAACATAGTGTCAACATACAATTTGAAACTACCAATAATATATAAAATTCTGTAATTAATACATCAATTATTACACCAAATAATTTAAATAATTTGACATACACTTTCAAAGAAGATCAATATAATATAGTATATATTAAATTCCTAATATGATGTAAATTGCATAATTTATTTCTAAACAATTTTAATGAGAGCATTGATTGAAAATTCTATACAAAGATTGGTTTTAAATCAATATTATGTGAAAGTTTTACTTTTTTATTAGTGTATTTAATAGAGGGGTAAAGTTCTAAAGTGAACTTATTCCACTGAGCCAAAATTTAAAGGTGAAGATTTTTAACAAGTATTTTTTGTTAAGAAGAACTATATAGCATGAAAGCCGGGAGACAAAATATACATATTCACCAATGTTTTTGATTGGTGCTGGATATTTTTCACACACACAATAGGTTGGTTTGCAGATTAGGCCATCAAAAACGCATATTGACTGAAGCACTTACTCCACAGTCAAAAGACACGTAGATTGTTCGTATAAATCCGTGATACAGCTTCACTACACCAGATTACGTTATATAAAAACGTTTAAATTTTCTCTTTAGAATATCAGTAAGAATAAAGATTAGTTGGCAATACATACTTGAAACGGTCAGATCGTTAATAGGTGTGTTCCAACCGTGAAATTAATTCTCGTTGCAAATAACAAATAACTAATTATTGATTGTTCATAAATCTTATTTGAAATGCGTTTACAGAGAAAAGAAACGCGTAGAAAACTTAACATTTCGTATTAAATTAACGGATTATTTTTATAAAACCAATGAAAATGTGAAAGAAATATGAACGCTTCAAACCTTTGAAGACATTTGATGTAATATTTGGTATATGTGTCTATATTTTATAATAAGTATGTAGTATTTAATAAAGAAGATATTCTAAAATAAATTTCGTATTTAAAATAACAAATGGATACACTACAAAATACAATACATGCATCAAATGAAGTTGTCCGGTGAGCAAATCTGAAACCAAGCTCGATATCGTAAATACAAAAGGCATAAGGTGGTGTAAGGAATACGAGCATAAGGATTTACACGTTGTGAAGATTTCCACTCCAGAATATGGAGTATATAGATCTTCGCAAATTGAAGGCTGATTTTCCCCCATTAGAATTGGTGTCATTCAATTGCTGAAAGTTGCCAGTCCTAGATTTTTTTAAATCCAGAAATTGTGTAACGAATTCGTAACATCCGCCTTCGAAGCGCACACGCTTATCTATCACTTTTCACTTATGATTGTGAATCGACTATACATATACGTATTAATAACTAAAAAGTTACAATCTTTAAGTTCGACGTTATTGCATTTATTACGCTATATAAGAACCCGTCAATAAAAAGTGTTTCCAAACATTTATTAAAACTACAAATTAAAAACGAAGTCACTGCATTTAAAAATTTGGCTCGTGTTAGGAAAAATAACAACAGTAATTTACGAAAAATTTATCATGACTATTCATATATTAATTGTGATATAATAAGTATGTTGGTAAGTAATTAAAACTCACAGTGTGAAAATAAATCACAAAGAACAGTTTAGCTGCAAAATTGAAAAAGGCAATAGAATGCAGTGAGCAAGTGAATATTCATTAATTATGGTAATCTCACTCCACTACGTTCAGCTCTTGTCAAACTAAACAAGCCCAACGCCTGTTTTGATTTTACTTACAATAAATCCTAACAACATAATGGATTCGTTACATATACATCGATTATAATTAATCTAATATATAAAAGTCAAAATATGTATGTTCGTTCGTTCGTTCGTTTG
>JAGVSQ010007792.1:743-14983 GCA_022683975.1 Rhyacophila evoluta
AAAATTCTAAATAGTATTCTAAAACTTCAAAAAAATCGTTTATTTCCGAAAAAGATAATATGTTTTGAGATTCTGTTGACTTGTGTATTATAACAGGTAAAAAAATTGTTCATGTGTAGTATTGATCATTGCCAAATATTTGTGTAATAGATTCCGATATTGTCACAACGAGACGTTTTAATTAGTGCTGGTCTGTGGCGAGGTTATGGCGAAGTGAAGAAGACTCGCGGGAGGGACGGGGAGGGAGAGTGACGGAGGTAAGTCGGACCTGAAAGCGGAGGTGTGGTGAGGCGAGGGGGAGGCTTTAGTCTCGCGCGGCCCGTGGGAACTGCACAGAAGTCGGACGGCTCGCGCCCGTGCTGAGGTGCTGGGCCATTTTTAATATTTATTTTTAATCTATTCTTTTTATATTACAAAACAAATTTACAAAAATGTGTCCATATAAAATATATTATCTAATTTTGCAATTTTTGAAATGAGAATGACTTATATGAATGGTATATGTAAATTTGAATTAAAGAAAAAAGAAAATTGTAACTAAAAATTTTACTCTCACAATATGTTTATATCAAACATTGTTTAATATGCTCTTTATAAGCACGTTTCCTGTTAGTAATGTAAATGTAAATGTCGATCTATTTGTTTTCGTTCCCTATGTAGAGCATATGGGAAATTTTGACACTTTTGAAAAATTTCTGTCGCCATCTAGACCTTTTCGAATGATTATAGGTAGCTACGTAAATCAACGGGATATAACCTGTAAATGATCTGTAGCTGTATTTCAAAATAATGGCGAAAAGATTATGCAGACTAGGTGAAGACTTTTCGACTCAGTTTGAGATTTATTTGGTGACGAAAAATACTTCTCAATACTCAAATACTAAATTGTATTTAATACAATTTATTGTAACGATTATAATTACATTAAGATCACGCGTAGCTTTCGTACTACGTCGTAGAGCTTGGTGTAATAGTAACCAGTAGATATATACAAAATGTATACGACTGTGACTTATTTATATTTATATGTATCAGTAATTTTTAAAATACATAGTTATATCTTTTCCTCGCTAATAAAGTGAAGCGATTATTTTCCAGCGAACGTGTGCGCGCGCATACGTGCCTACATTACCATCGGTTCCCAAGTTATGAGAGAGCCCGAACCTTCTCACATAAAGCAAAACGCCTCGGAAGACGCTTTTCTCTTTCTGCCCACGAGATTTTCCCCTCTCTTCGTCCCCCTCGCACTGTATCGAATGTTAAACGCCCACCGGCGGGCTCCAGTCGAGAAGCCAAACGAACTCTATTATCACTGTCATGTGATTTCAATAAAGGCTTATGAAAAGAAAATTAGTTAATGAAAAATTTTCCACCATATTTTAAAATAAATTTTCTTATTTAACCGAAGAGAAGATTTCAATATTTAGCGTTATTTCGATGATTTTCTAAAAATTTCCAGCGTGCGTCAGTACTTATTTTGCATTTTCTGTTTTCTCTTGAATAATGGTGAAGCATTGAATTGTGAAAGATATGCACATTCAGAAACCCAAATTGTTTCACGTGTACCTTTTAATACGTAGATATTAAATAAAGCTTATCTAACCTGGGTAACTATTTGGGTTAGAATCATCGAAGGGAAAAACTGTTTTTTTTTAAATATAAAATACATATGACTAAGATCAAATTAAGAACATAGCCTTAATGGCATAATGACTTGGTCTTTATCAATAACATTAATTATTTAAGAGTTATTTTCTTTTTCAAAATTAAATTGAATTTTAAAATATTTACCGCTGTTTTTTAATACCTTTCTGATTGCTTCCGGTAAAATATTGCATCATCCATAGATTTTTCGGAAACATCATGCAATCTGTGTAGAGTGTATACCATAGATCTATTAGTGTTTTTCGACAATATAAATGGATAATTCATAAATGATCGTATTTACATTTTATTTTATCACATTTTAAATACCAGAAGTGTTTCATTGTTTTATAAATATTTAAAACGTACCAATGTGATTGTAAGAATTGCTAAACCGAACAATTCGATGTCTGCTCTTGAAATAAAATTCGTCTTTGACAAAATGCTTCCCGCGCGATTTTCTGAGACGTCGTTCCTTTTTTGAATATATTTTTGTTTGAGCTCGTGTCGACTCCATTATCTATGATTTATGAAAGGAGCTGCGCTAAATACAGATATTCTTTATTCAGTTATGTTTAATACAATAATATAAATGTTCAACCATTCAAAAAATGGCTTAGTCACATTTGCATAAGAGTACATGCCAATTATTATTATTAAAAACAGCTTTGAAAGAAAATTCAACAGCTGTTCTGTGAAATATGAACCATAATTGTATTCTTATATAATACAATGTTATCCATTACGTGTTTCTTCCATTATGTGTCCATAAATAAATTTATAAGCAATTATACATATGTTGGGTTTTTGTGTATTCGATAGATGATTATTTTAATTGAAATGTAATTAGAGGATTTAATATTTTTGTGATTTTTATGGCGTACTCTTTCAAGCAATATTTTTTACTAATGCGGTGAATTACTATGCAAAGAATTGCTGATTGATTAACTACGTGACTGTAAATTCTTGTCGATAGTTGTTCCAGGGATGGGACTGGGATATGAGGGATTAATAGTATTTTATATTAAAGTATGCAGATGGAGTACATGATATATTTTGTAGTGCATCAAAAAATTATTATTATATTATTGTAGTAAATACATGTCAAGGCATATATATCTTAACACTGTGGAGATCCATATACTTCACTTAGGAGCAGCTCTCTTCACACTGTGAAGATGCATATGCAAGATCTATTATGTTTATGCCATATTAAAGATTTCAGCGAAATTTTAAATCTACTTGTGGCTAATTTTTATTAGTTTTATGAATACCCGAGCGGGCTTCATCATTGTTTAACAAGAATTATCCGTATATAACTGCATACGAGTAATAAACATTATCTATTCACGAAACTTTCTATTTTCAAACAACACAAGTTGGAAATAAAACAAATGTGAGATGTTTGTTTAAATTAAATGTATTAAATGTTGAATGAAACAGGTGCTTACATTATTTTATGGCACAATTCAAATAAAAAGTGAAGATAATATTGCGTTGACACTAAAAAGCATGGCTTTTATCGCCGATTTTCTATATATGTATGATATTGCGTCGTCTCTAAGCGCGTGAAGTTAGTAGGAATACGTATATAAATATCACGCCACACGCAGTTTACGTCTCCAGTGAAATGCATTAAAGTGCCAATAAAATCGTGTACAGTATTTGCCGACTATTGTTCTCTCGTCGTAAAAATACGCAATAACCCGGTTTGTTAATGAAGCGTTTACTCGAGAAAATAGGCACCAGCGCATTGCGTTTACACTCTATTGCACGCAATGCACATCTAGGTACTAACATGAGTATATATAATACAATAAAATATATTATATTAATATAAAGTCGCATAATATTATGTAAACGTTGAATGGAGGGTCAACGCGTGATATAATAATGAAAGGTAACTATTCAACTATTGTATTAGTTTTATATTGACGTTATCTTGATAACCTATTGTAATTTGTCGCGTTGACTCCAGACATGCTTACTTCTATGCATTATTATAAAACCATAAAGCTACATATATTTAAACTTAAAATACTTGATATATATACATATAAATCCAAAGATGCAAGTACTCAAGATTTTTTATTCTATTTCTCAAGATCCATTTGCTCCAATTTTAGAGAAGAGATGGTAAAAAAACAATCGTTTTTCCAAAATGTTGTTGAACGAGGCATGCATTTAGTCTAAATAATACAATTTATCAAGAGCAAGTAATTTAATTTGCGGTTTTTTTCATAATTTTAAGATCGAAGAACGGACCATATCTATGTATGTATATATTATATATCCATCTCTACAATGTTTTAGAAAATCAGATATTGTTTTTCACGAAATTCATTCGCAAGCCAAATTCATTATTTATATAAAAATATAATATTTAATGTAACAAAAAGATGAATAGGGAGAAGACCTGTATTGATTAGGAATGAGAAATAATTGAAAAAAAAAAACAATTCAAATTGTTATGTCGTAATGTTTTTACTGTACATTTTTTTCTGGTAATGTAATTAATTTAATAATTTCAGACTGCTACTATAATTATTTAGAATTAAGAGTGAAAACCAAAATAGAATTGAACTTTCCTGATTTATTGTTTATTCGTGTGTGCCTCTAAAGTATGGACACGTTTTAAGAGAATTTTGTTCACGAAAATTTACTTCATTCACTGCGCCAATGTCTGGCATACAAATAAACCTTATTTTGAATTAATATGAATAATTGATGTATAAATTCATTTAAAATACTCAACTCATTGTCATCTCATTAATTATAGGAAAATTAGAAAGAAAAATCGGTTGTAATTAATTTTACATACACAAAAAAATGGTAGTGTGTTTTAGTATTCGAATAAAAATCAGGAAATTTGTGCTTACAAAACATTTTCATGCTACGCTTTCCTTAATTAGAATGCAATAATACGCGGTCCCGGAAAAATAAATAATTATAGATGTAAGAAAAGAAATTCAAAATAACATTCAATGATTTACATTCGGCGAGCGAAAAAATCTAAGAAATTTCACGAGCTCTTTTAAAAGATCTATGGATTAGGATGCACTGATCTAGAAAAACTCAAAAGCTTTTATTATCATGAAGTATAAAATTATAGTATCAAGTGGCAACACTGCTCATAAAACGGGACATATTGTATATATATGCTTTTGAATAGTTTTATGTTTGTAAGAAGAATGTTTTTACTTTCTGTCATATATGTTTTTTATAACATTATGCCATGTAAATAAATTCACGAATTATGTCAAATATCATGATCTTAGAATTATATCATGTCATTCATCTTTATCTATCCAGCCAAGAATTAAATAAGCAATTCATAAAAAAGACACACAAGAAATCAAGATACACCTACATGTAGCAAAAAAGAGCAAATAAACTTCTAATTGAAAAATTTGTTTTGAAGTTAACCGGAAAGCAGTGAAGCGTTAAAACATGACGCAGTGTTAAGAAAAGATGTGTATCATGGGCAAATACCGAACATCCTGTTTGCCCAAAAGATGGACAAAAGGATGTGGATGGAATTCGAGGGTGGCGCCCTGACCTGTCATATTTATTTTAACACTCAAAACCGTTGACACATACGTAAAACCGATTGTGTAATAATAAGATGGAGGATATAGATATACCTATTATGAAGTGTGTTTGATAAATGGACGACTGAAAAAATATTGACCAATGAGATTTAACCAGTTAGACATATTTGTATTGGATATTGTTTTTCACCATTTTCATTTTGAGTGTATTTTACGCAAGATAAACCAAGCTTTGTATGGATTTATTGCTTTGTGAAAAATAGATTGTTGTGTTTATTTAACATCCTGCGGTAACTGATAGACAATAGGTTTTTAAAAGAAACGCAGGAAGTTGATAATCTTTAAAAAATAAGTGTTTTTATTGATTTAAAATGACTGGTTTAATATATATTACATAATACATTCTTATATTATTTAATCAATTCTTTTGAGTTAGGTTGAACAATTGATATTTCATCTAGTCACACCTTTATATGTTTACATATAGCACATAATACAGATAACATATTAATTTATGGATACAGAATTACAAACAAGAAATTGTGTTTGTTAAATTAAATTTTCATGTAAGATACCGTAATAAAAAGTCTGCAAGTAAATGTATCGTTAGTATTGCTATTTCTGCTTCCAATTAGAACGCTCAAACTTCAACTTATGGAGAAATTTTGGAAGACTAAGCTTAAAAAATAAACTTAAATTATATATACAAAGATAAATTCTTCTTTTGCCATAATCGCTTCCGAAATTGATTATATAGCTGCCATATGGCGCCTCTAAGCATCCAATAATATCTGTCTGATGATACCCGGAGGTCTTCCACAACACCGGAATCCCCCTGGTTGGAAAAAGAGTCAAACAGGGCTCAAGCTTTCTGAAGTTATCCATAATGCGTACCCTAGCCAGTTCCAACGCTGCTAAATATTTGGTTTAAGCTCTTATAAGGTAAACATTATCTGACTTCCTTGATTATTTCAGTCCTTGTGTACATCGTGGAGGATATTTGCTGCCTCTAATAATTCAATTCTTTTCAAGTTCGTTCGACCGCTGATTGCGCGGTCTACCATTTATTCAGTTTTAAAGATGTTATTAAAAGCAATATACTCTTATCATCATTGTGGAAAATTTCCAGCTCATATTTATACATACAATACAATAAAAATAAATTTAGTTGATACCACATTTCTCAACTGTTGAAAATACTAAGACTTAAAGGGTTCTTTAAATTGTATTCGAATTGAATAACATTTTTTTTAGTCTTATATAACACCGTGAAAATATATAACCATATAGTAAAACCATGGATTTTTAAGTTTATGGCCATGTACTGAGGACTTAAAAATAGTTATAAAAATAATGTCGTCTTTTGTGTAGAGCAAGTCGAGAAAACGATCTTTTGTTGTCTTCATATGACCAGCAGAAATGCGAAGAGAAAATGTTCATTGGAATTTTTATGTTCATGAAGAATCCATTAAGTATTCTTCTTTGAAGGCATTAATTTAAAAGGTCTCCATACATTTTGTTCAACAGTGAGCTTTTTGTAAAGCTTTGTACTGCTTTCCATGTAGGTTCTGCTAACTTATGATCGTAAGCCTGCTTGCATATTGTATATTGTCATCGGCGATACTGCAGAATATCGTATGTCAAAAATTATTACGTACCGATAAGTTTTGCATTTATATTACATCTGCTTAAAAATGAGCAGCTATTAAAATTTTACTATCTAGTGTTATATGAATTTCTAGTACCTTATAATACTAATTATTGTTTTTCGATTTTATATGAGTAGATAGTTATTAAAAAATGATCATTTAAGCGGAATTTAAATTAAAGTACCAAAAAAACGTATTAAGGTTTCTAAGAAGTAGTCGATGCTAACATTTTAGATTTTTCACAATTGTCTTGGTTTTTATGTATTTCGATAGAAAGAGACAATAGTAGTAGCTGCTATCATACAGTGAAATGTACCATACCATTAAGAGGTCGCATAAATTATGTATAAATGACAATATATGACTCTAATTTATAAAATATGAATATTGAAACCGATTCATAGACAATTTATTTACGTATTTTTACTTTATATACCAGGTACGCTCCGAAATTGGAGCATATAGATAGATCTACAGAGTGTGAATTTATCCACTTCGAAAATCGAGTGTATGAATTTTCGCAATGTGAAGACATGTATTGACTAATTATTTTTCACGAGCGCTGTTTGTAAAATATTTCACTTTTTTATAATCCGACAAATGTTGGAATCGAACCCACATTTCCCGGATTGCTGGGCGCGCACGCCAACTACTACGCTACCGAAAAGAAGAATATATTTATTCAGTTTTTAATGGTTTTTTTCTTTACATGTATTTAAAATATAAAGCTATCATAGATCATGTAATAATAAGAAGAAAGCGTGACATAAATATGTGTGAGTTAATAAATAAATTATATCTATGAAGGCATGTAAATAAACAGATATTTTTACTAATTAACTAGTTCAAAAAACTTGTTAAAATTCTTTTTAATGAGAAATACCCGTAGTTTTTACAATATCGTCTTTAATGTAAGTATTTTATATTCACATTCTTAAGCAGTACATCTTTAACTTTCGATACATGTAATAAAATATAAGGAGAACGTATGAATCGCTTAAAATATATAAGTATATTTAAAAAATAAAGTATACACATTTGTATGACATAGAAAGCATGGCGTAGTGTCGACATTTACTATTATATTTTGAAAAAAAGTTTAATTTTTATAGTTAAATGCTACTTGATATCCAAGGAGGTTAAGAATATCTGTAATGTATCATTCAGAAATTTATAAGCAGCTTGAAGACGTCAAAAGATATAAATAGACAATAATTAGGATTAATACGAATATTTAAAATAATTTTATTTTTAGATAAATATCACCTGAAAAATTTTAGACCGTTTACTGATAAAATTATGCTTTTAAAAAGCTACGTAAACGTGCTAAATGCATTATTTGCAATATTACGTAGTATTTTGATAGTAAAGATACGTACATAATACGAAACTAGAATGATAGGTAATTTAGCACAGACAAGTATTGTCACATTCTTTACATTAAGATAAATCTTTGCATCGATGCCTTATGATGGACGAGTCAACAATGGATTATGGCCAATGTTCCATACTCGAGGCCTGGTGGCTTTGCGTCTTATGCCATGTTCATTCTGTCATGTTTGGGGGTTGAATGAATGATGGGGCGCTGTAGCGAGTATGTCGGACCCACACGAGACCTTTGAAACAATGCGATAAGGTCTGCGTATGAGTGATAAACTGATGCTTTAGATACCTTGATGGCATAACATCGTCCACTGCAATGTTGAAAATAACATTCGATTATAATATGATTTAGATAAAACATCTGAAAATTGATTGAAACATTGAAACAAATTGAAACAGTAATTAGAAATTATTTTATGATTACCGGCTAAATTATATAAAAAATATATTTCAAATTTACTTATTTCAGATTTAAAAAATTAAAACATTGCTTTATTGGAAATTCAATTGACTCACATTATTGACTGTTTTGTCGCTTGAATGTATTTATTTTAAATGTAGTGTCCAATGCAAAAATTAAAAGAATAATCAGATGGTTTAATATTTGGGTAATGATAGTCACGGCATATGTATGATATCTGTACTGACAATTAAACAGTAAAATATTAGTGATTCAACTCACATTAATATACATACATGTTAAGGTTCAATGGATTAAAAATATCCATAATATGAATATCATCAATCAGTTAATTTCAAAGATTTGGGTATTTTATTTTTGTTACAGATAAGATGAATGTCTAAAGGCGCTCATTAGGTGTCATAAGACTGGTGACTAATTAATTTATAACTCATAAAAACATAATATGTTTATATAAAACACAATTTAAAAACATGACTTATCTACAATAGTAATTCACGTATGCTCAGATTTTTCAGAATAACATTTTTTCGATAGTCAAAATATGTACAATTTTATACCAATTCTATCAAAAGGATGTATGATTCAAATACCAATGATGCATCGTACCCCAAGATTGATTTAAGATTGAAAAAAGGATAGTTTGTGAAGTTTGCGAGGGTGGAAAAGGAACTTTATTGGTTCTTCTTAAATAAATTACACAATTAAACAATTAAATAAACAAAATTTTAAGTCTCGGCGTACTTTAAGATTGTGGCTATTTAACATTTTTATTTTGGCCTAAAATCATTAAATATAGGTTTTTTGTGGCTGCTGTAAAATTTAGTCTGTGTGGATTATGTCCTTTTATTTTTCTTGAGACGATATAAAATCGATATTATATTATGTTTGCTACTATTCTTATTATTATTATTTGGTATTGCAATATTTTTGAGATAAGAAACAAAGATTTTAAAACAATTTGAAAAAAATACTTTAATACGAAAGCCGGTTAAAGATATTAAAATGAATTTTAAGGCTAGTGAGTAAATGTTTAAAATATGTGAGTATTTGATTGCGTATATAATATTTTGCATGCAACTCAAATTTGGTGTACATTGATTCGATACCAGATGCACACGCTCGATGTTGGCACCTTCGATGATTAGTGTGCCATTTTTTGTTTGGCTTAAAATTTTTCATGTGAAATAATCTATCACGGCGGCAGATATTTACCTTTTACTCCTGGCTATCTGCCACAGACCATCTGCGTTGCCTCGGGGACTCCGTGATAAATCATCACTAAAAGGCTAGTCATAAGATTTAGCGGCAGAGCCATCAAAAAAAGGTATATCCTCGCATTATTGATGCACGCCTTTTAACTTCTTACGCCCCGGACAATTGCGCTTACTAATGATTCAATTATACAAACAAATAAATATTATTTCCATTATTCAATCCATTTCTGTTTGTCTGTTCGTAAAAATGATCGTGTTCTATGTACAAGCTTTTACTTTGTAACTACTTTGAATTGATATTACGTAAATTTCATTAAATTTCAAGTATCACCGTCAGAGTTATACTTAAAATTTAAGGACTGAATACAAATTGATTTTTTACTATTGTAGAAACTGTTTTGATCTTACAATTGACATTTATTTATAAAAACATAAATTAAAATAATAAATGATATTGTACAAATAAAAGGTTATTTT
The DNA here is from genome assembly GCA_022683975.1 of Rhyacophila evoluta. NCBI lineage: Eukaryota > Metazoa > Arthropoda > Insecta > Trichoptera > Rhyacophilidae > Rhyacophila > Rhyacophila evoluta. The sequence goes on from JAGVSQ010007792.1 coordinate 11,086, forward strand.
TTAAACTTATTCGAATGAATATATGAATGATGAAGCTGCGACGCTGGACCTGGCTTGGCCACATATTGTGGATGCCTCAAGAGAGTCTGAACCTGAGTTACAGGATGCAGGTATGACCTGGGAGGACGCAAGAATACTGGCGGGCGACAGGGATTCTTGGAGGCGGGACGTGGTGTCCATATGATTCAATTAGGGAGCGGACATGGGACGAGAAGAAGTATGAATAATAAGCATTTGAGTATGGTAGTTATATATTATTAAATGTAAATGTAATTTTAACTTTTATAAATTATATACGATGAAAGAAAAAAGAATATAAAAAACAAATTAAACAATAATCCTTGTACGCAGTCAATAAAGATAGATTCATATTTTATTTAATCATTATCATATATTATATTACAAGTTCTGTAAGGATTACCATTTTTAATAAAAATAATATTCTAGTAAAGGAAAATATATACAAATGATTTTCAATGTGTTAAATGTATGTACGGTCTTATGCAACATAAACCTACTCTACATACGTACATGTTTGATGTATTATAAGATTTGATTCGTTGCATGTATATAATTTATAGTGAACTATGTGAAAACTCTTCGTCAGCCTAAATTATTAAAATCACGAATTGAATAACGATAAGTATATTTTCATATGTATATCACATATATTCATACATCAGTGAAAAAAGTTTAGAAGTGGAAGGAACTGAGGTGGGTCGTCTGATGAGGTACATTTTTGGCGGTGTATATTTCTGTCAATATATATAAATGTTTTCTGAAGAAAATAAATATTTGGAAAATATTACATAATTTTACTACGCCGCTGACATTATTATATAGTGCAAGTAGAGTGAACTTGAAATTAGAAAGTATGTAGTGTATTTATGTTAGGATAGTTATTTAATAATGATAACATATTATTAATGGGAAAGATATGTAAAATTATAATATATATATATAAACTACGTCTTATTAACGATTAAAAATCATCGTCTCAGAAATTTTCGGCATTGGCAATAAACGGCATTTGAAAATGAATACCTTCAATTCATCGATTAAAAATCACTTCGTTCAACTGTTGTCGGCTTAATTCTCATGGCTTGATACAAATGCTTACTTTATTTGGAGATATGATTTTGTATTTCTTTATTAGAAGTTAGGAGAACTCATTTAAACCCATGAATGAAAGAATATTTGACAAGTGTATATAATAATAAATTATATTATACACATATATAAATATCTTATAATTGTTGATAAATAATACTGAAAACAATTTATACTGAATATTAGTGTATATTTGTGGATATTCACTCTTTGAATAAATATTTAGTATCATTTAATGCAACTTAATCATTATTATGGTAACATTTCGAAATTATTTTGAGATATTGGTTGACTCAACTGGATGTCAAGTTTTATGACCATATACATCAAAAATGATTTAAGATTTCAATTTTGCAAAGCGGTAACATACGACAATGTTTCACATCACTGTCGTACTTGTGAGTACCACCGTCTCGTAAAATAATAAAATTGTTGAATGGTTTTGTTTAAGATGATTCAACAAAGACCTCGTCTGGAGGGCTGCGGTCCGCGCGTCGGAGGGCTGCGGTGCGAGGAGTTCGGAAGGCGGGAAAAGAGAAAGAGAGGGCCATCCCCCTGCTGCCCTCGCTCCTCGGCCCTCCCACCCCCCGGTGCTGCCATAGTCCGACGTCGATCGCCTGGGTGGCGGATTGAAACATTTGGCTGATCAGTTACGCGACGAATATCTTACGCGCGGCTGTACCTCCGTTGCAGCCAAGGGCCGCACTGGACCATCAATTGCCCACAATATTACTTAGGTATATACACATATTGTATTTTCATAATATTCTTCAACGGACTAAAATGTTGACGATATATTGAGAAACCATATCGTAAATTGCATGCCTTAAATATAATAATTTGTATTTCCATGTAATCTTTACGTTGACTTAAACAAGTATATCTTGAAATTAACAAACCGTATTTTTCACTAATTCTTTTACTATCAATATTTGTCGATATTCTCTATAAAATTTAGGTGTATGCTGATTTTAACGACAACTAATAACTAAAACAATTACAATATTTTGTTCAGTAAACTTGAGAACACATTGTTGTTGGACCAAAAGCGTTGTTCCATTAGAGTATGAAAACGTCAAATATTTTATATATTCAACAGTTTTCAATAATCTGAATTATATTGAAAATGACGACATATTATTGAGGCGCCGAGTTGCAAAAAGTACTCTGGATTCAAAACCAACTGAATAGTGAGGTTTAGCGTTCGAACTTAGCTTAACTTAATTTCGGACGCTAAACGTTATTTTTATGGATTGGTTATGATTTCAGACTGCTCAATTTAAGTTCCACATTAAAATATTTGTTTAAACAATAATTAAAGACTATAAAAATGAGTTAATAAAGTTACTCTACCTACTAGATATTCAAGCAGTTTGTGTCTAATACGATAAAGCTATTATTTAATATTAATATTTTATTAACGTTTCAAGAAGCACTTTACTACCAATAAATTATAGATAATATCCATAATCAATGAATTTTATTTTTAAAAATACGTCTTACGATGTAAAAATACGTCTCAGAAGCCGAGTTTATTGAATATTATTCAGTTATGAAAAACATGTGACAACATTTTTAGGTAAAACTGGTTTATTCTATTAATCTGCAGCTGTTAATTGATACATCTGCCCACAAAAGAATATATTTTTTTGTCTATTTATTCCAGCCAATTGATAAACTACGTTTATGAATCGTCAGATTATTACAATGTGGGTGTGCGATCAGCTGGAAACCTGACAATTTAGTGATACCTAACCTTACCTAACAATAATAATTATAATCCAGACAATTTAATATATTGAATGAATATCTCGAACAAACTCGTATTTATGATAAGTATTGTATATGAGATTAAAATATAGGTAAACTTAATAACAGTCATTTATATAAGTATAACAACTATTATATTTTTGAATACAATGTTGTTATATTTTTTATTATATAATGTATGCCATAATCTTCTTTTACAAGTCAAAAATAATTTAAAATATTTTTAATTAAATATAAGTTTTGATTAGTAGGCGAAATATAAATCCACGCCGTTGTTTTGAGACATTACAGAAATTGATTGAACATAATCTTACCTCTCAGAAGAACAGCGGTCTTTGGAAAGTCATGAAAAGTAACGACACGTGAAAAGATTAAACATATAGTTTGTCACGTATACAAATTAATTCCATACATACTAAAAAGCAAGTCTAACGGTTATTGTATTACACAGTAAAAGCAATTAAACGAAAAGTAGTTTTTCAATTTTAATTTTAATTTTCAAATGTCTGAAAATAATGTTTTTTTTTCATTTTAATTTCCAAACCAGCTAGCTATTTTGCTATTCATCGCCGTATTTACAATGCAATTATTATTCCTTCAGGTAACTGTTGAGCTGTTTTCTTGGTGATACACCAACATTATTTGGTTCTTACAATATTCTTCAATCACAATCTCCTTGATTCTTTAATCGATTTTGAACGATTTTTCGACGTCCTTTTTATGCATTTACTTTACTCATGATCACCGATTTCCCAATATTTTGGCAGCTGTTGAGAGTGATATGATTAAAGTTGCATGAAACATTAATTGACGATCGTATGGGATTCATATCATACTGTTTTTTTTACTTTAGTTATAAAATATGCAAGATAAAATGTACCAAGTAAGTCAATTCATACATTTTTTCATAGTAAACCAATCAGCCTTCTCATTATGTAATACTTTTCATGTTATTTTATAAACTATGATTAATTAATATTTTCGACTGATGGTGCTTGATGGAAATTGATTTTAAATT
>JAGVSQ010007793.1:0-14982 GCA_022683975.1 Rhyacophila evoluta
AGAATTGTGGACAAACGAACGAACATACATATTTTGACTTTTATATATTAGATAATATAAATTTTGTTAAAGAGTTTTATTGAAATCATTCCATACCATATTTACTTCCAAATTGAAGCATACGAATCGCCAAAGTGTGAAGAAATCTACTCCGAAAGTAGAGTATATGGATCTCCGCAATGGGCATTCAGTTCTGCATTTTAAGAATTCCCCATTCCTTAGAATACTAGGCGCGCACGTTACCAACTAAGTTACCGTGGAGACTTATTTATTTATTTAAATATCTAGATATATACTTTGTATGCCATATCCGGTCTGAAAATGGTGGTTAGAAAGCGTATTTAAATAAAATGTTCCTAGTGGTATATTGCACCTCTCCCTCAAGTTTTTTCTGAAATAATTATTTTTTTCTCTTTTAGAATTTTTACAGTTAATTATATATTGATTTTACGTTTAATTTTCTAGCCCCTATTATAAGACTATTATATTTCATAGTACGTGTGTTTTAATTATGGTATTATCATTTCACGTAGATGAAACGGTGATTTTAATAAATATTTCTGATAAAGAAGGCATCAATAATATTCAGGCGCCCTGTCACGGTGCACAATAGTTACATCAGCACAGCGCGGCTATGATCTTAATAGTGTGAATATAGCCGATGTAGAAATGAAATGTATTGATTTCCGCTCGATCATTGATTGTCAGCCAATTACTCTACTCAATTTGCATCCAGTCCTACATCTTTGGATTTTTAAAAATCCAGCCTTTGTGAGAATCCAGTCTGAAGTCCGCACATTAACCTTTTGGGCACCGAAGACCAATATTAAATCAATCTCCTCGATAGTACTATTTTTCAAAAAACGTTATAATAGTTCATATGCAATATATCATATCAGATAATTAACAGCTTTAAAATAAGTTTCAAATATACAAGTAACATTAATTATGCAATAGGATAATTTAACTAAATAATTCAAATCGTATATAAAACAATTTACATAAATTGCATTGTTTATTAAAACACGAGAGTTGAATCCACGACATCTAGAGCAGAGTGTTCTATAATATTATATATTCAAGAGCTTAATAGCATGGCGACTGATTTATTTTGCTACTTTATCGGAAATATTTATAAATATATCACAGATTGTTTTTCATTCTTATTATTAATTAATTAAATTCTCAACAACTTCTTCTCTTCTTGATTAACTGTAAAAAAAATGTATGCAAATAAATAAATATCTTGAAAATACAATGAAAATAATATTTTAAAATTTCATTCAATTAAAATATAAAACAGCTGTTATCGTCAGGTCAATTTTTTATTATTTACTAACCTTAATGAAAGACAATTCCAGCCAATCTCTCGTAAGATCTAGATCTGTGTTTCTCTATTGGGTGGAGCTTGAAACGGCATACCGCGAAAGACGTCGGCGTATTCAGTGATGACGAACCATCATTCGTAATTGATACCGGTTTTTTCAACTTTCTCCGCGGTGAATGTAGAGCAAATAGATCTCCAGTGAATGGAAACTTGTCTAGGCAGATTGTTGCGTGCGAGGACTGGCTGTCAGCTAATCGTTTAACCGATTGTATATTGACATCATTCATTATTTAAGACAAATATATGTACTAAGTAGTTCTTAATAATCTTGGTCTCTCAGATAACGGAGAGAAGAAGACAATTAGAAAATATTGTAGAAGAATTTGAAATGTTTTAAAATACTTCAAGCTTTCGATCGATATGTTTTTATTCAATATATTGCATCAAAAATCTCGGTTTTTAAACTATGGAAATTGACTTTTGCACAGCCATAAATCAGTTTAAACACCAATTAAACTTAAATTAAATTTAAAATTAAACACTAGCTTATTTATTTTAAAATTTATATTCAGTCCGATCCGAGAGTGAAGCGTAACACCGAAGCTTGTCATCACTCTTGAAAAGAAGTATAAGAGTCTCCACGTTGTCAGTTGGGAATTGCTCAACCCAATGATAATCCAGTACTCCATCTTGAGATTTAAAATAAATCTGGCAGCTGTGGGAATCAAACCCGTAGTATCTGCATACGCTAACCTCTTAGTTGGCACTGATACCAATCCTTTTCGTACGTCTTTTGTCTTCCTGGTGGAGATTATTATAATGAGTACCAAATAATATTAAAATCCGATACAACCAATTAAATAAAATATGCCTCTATTGACTGAATATCAAATCGTGCGAAATGATTATTAATATTAATTTATTATTATTCCCAATTTCGAGTTTAACTAAATTCATTTTGTCTCCATTTCATATTGACAATCACGATTTTGAATACAAATTTCATTCGTTATTTTTAATAAAATATTAATGATTGTATTTACTAACGAATTAAACCAGTGGTTCTAAACGCCTGCCATAGAAGCAAACTGACGTCTAATAACTGTAATGACGCCGGTTTACATTGTGACGTAGGTGTATCAAAGAGCACCGACACAACCAAGCACGCGAGCACAAAAGTATGCACACACAATCATACTTCGTACAATATAGTATATACTTACTATATGGCCACCTATATGATAGCTATCTAGGATAGAAATAGGCAAACTGTGGCATCCGGCATAGAGAAAAACACTCCGTCGCTGTGGAAACTTTGCAAGACCATTTTAAAATTGTCAGATTTCTTAGTCTGGTATGAATAAATATATTCAGAGTTATATATTAAACACATCATAACGGAGCTTATTTTTTTGTATTAATCAATGTAAATCGTTTTAAAATTATAAAATATATGTTTTTATATTTAAAATAAAGAATGGTAGTACATATTCTACGCGTATATGCGGATATTGTAATATCAAATTAAAATATACTCGTACTATACGATTTAAAAAAAGTTGGAACGAAGATTGTCATAGACACATATCATTATACTCTGTCATTTAATTGCTTTGAACACTGTTGTAGTAATAATCGTTACATTAAACATAATGCGTGTAATATTTTACTAAAAAGCGATAGAAAAGTAATATATAATTAATATCAAAACTAACCAAATTTACCAATTGTTTTTCTTTTTCTAAGCACGATTATTCCAAAACTATTTGATAATATTTAACGGCATATCGATTGAAGACTTAATATAATTTTTAATTATTCAGGTTTTAAATGGTGTGGTAAACACTCTTGCTTATATATTTACTTAACTGATAATGGTTTATCGTGATAGATACATAGTTCATGTAGTCTGTTTCTAAAAAAATATTATTCCTTATGAATAATTACTTAGCAAAGCAAATTCTACATTTAATTTTTTTCTTGTTTTCTTTGTTATAATGCCTCTATGAATTGGGACATTTCGAAATCAAGATTCGCTTAGCACTTCACATGACATTCACTCATCTCGTTTAATATAAGTGTAGTTTCTAAAAAAATATTTCTTCTTCCATATCCGCTCCTTGAGCAGAGCATACCGACACCATATGGCACCTACAAGAATTCTTGTCAACCGCCAGTATTCTTGCATCCTCTCAGGTCACGCTTTTATTTTGTAGCTCCACCAAAAATATTTAGTAAGCTTCCAGGTCAAAGCTTGATCAATTTTAAGAATAGGCAGATCAGATTAAGACTTTTTTGAGGCATTCGTAATACGTGGCCGAGCCAGGTTTAGCGTCTAAAAATTTTTGTGCGATATAATAATATATGCGTTCTTATTTCTAGACCTCACAGAATACGTATAATTAAGCTTTTTTATACCCTAGCGTTGATCCCATATATCATGTCTATTAAGATTTGTAAGCATACATTGTAATTGTGTTAGTTGGGCAATATTTCTTTCATATATATTTTTTGTCATTTTGTCCATGTCTCATTTATTTTCGGAAAGATAGGTTCCATAAATAATCCCAAAGGAGAGTGAGTAATAGCCGCTTGACAGTTAGATAAGGTAATTCTATCAACACACCGGTTTCTGCAAATGTCGTAAAATTATCACGAAAATGTACGAATTCCGGTCAAAATGCTTGTTCTTTAAAGTGGTTTCCGTTTTACCGAACATTACATTTACGTAAATTGTTCAGGCAACGAGCATTTTGCGCGGTGTAGCAATTAGTGGTTATAAGTTTTTTACTATCGCTATTAAGTAGTCAAATATCCTATTTGCCTAAGAATATTTTATATAAATACATCACACAACTTATCTCATTTAATTTTACTATTTAACAATGAGTTTTTCTTTGGATTTTGTAAAATAAAGATCGATCAAGATAACAAAATATTTTGCGGTCGAGTAATTTGGTTAAAATATTGAAATTATTGTAATACTATTCTCATATAATAAAGAATTTAAAATATAGCTTATGTTACTTAATGATAAATATGTACTCACTAAATATTAGGGTCAGTGTAGGTATTTCTTTTAATACGTATATTAGAAAACTATGAAGCAATTTGTTACTGAATACGATATGTAACTAAATGATTTATTCATATGTTATTATACATATCTTTAATTAAAAAAATAATATTCATATTAAATGTATCTATTTTCTATTAAATATCTGAAATGCATTTCTTTCAACTCTGAGAGAAAATCAATTTGTCGAAATTGTTGAAAATATTATTTTTTATACTTGTGTCAAATAAGAAGTATCAGAAAAATTGCAATATTTATATATTCGTAGATACAAAAATCATTTGTATATGAAGAGGTAGCTTTTTATTGGTCTATAGACATACTATAATGACATGACTAGAATCAATAAAGCTTCTATGCATTTACAGCTTTGCCGAATGAGGTGTCGAATGCGCCATTATAGAAATGAGCTACGGATCATAAACATTTTCTCTAGTCTATAATTTCAACGATTTAAACTCTTATTGTATGTTTCGTGCATGTAAATTGAATATTAATTATGTAATGCAACGCTAAAAAAATATATTAACTTCCTCTTTCATACGAACATTGTAATATGTACTACCCAAATGAGTGATATTAATTAACTTGTCTACATTTTTTTTTTATAAAATTATCTTTATTACATTTAGATTTACCTCATTCTTTATTTGTTATAATGTTTCTTCAGCTCGTTTTTGATGACACTAAATTAGAATACAACAAATTCTTCATAAAAATTGGCACGGATTACTACAAAGTCAAATCGATTGAAAATATTATATATTCGTATTTGTTTACTATAAATATGTTCTACATTCTTTGACTTATTTGTCAAAGTTCATGTTCAATTTAAATAAATAATATGCTCTGTGAATAGAATTTAATACGCATAAATACAAACAGAATAAAATAACCCAGAAATATTTGTCGTCATCTATATATAATTGAATATGAATTATCATTAATTTATACCACTGTTGATATAATCTGCATTTTTTTTAAATACCGCTTTCCACTAACAAAATATATATTAATAATGGAGATAAGACATAACTTTCTTATCCTCCATTTTAATTTCTTCTTTGTATGCTTCAGCATTGCTTATGAGGCCCCGTGGACAATTTTGTGTTATTTACATTCCTTTGTACAGACAGTTCGGTAGGTAAAAGAAATCCAAATATTTAATTAATTATACTGGATGATGATACAACGTCTTTTGAAATAAAGGAATTTAATATTTTACACCTGTGCAAATGTTTATCAATAGCACTCCAGAATTATGCAAAAAGGAAATGTGTTTTGCCAAAATTACAAGTGTTTTCGACAATATTTTTCGTTATTCTGCAACACATTTACAGCGAATTCTTTATAAAGAAAATTTAAGTCAATTATCTTTTGAATTGTAAATGGTAACGTAACATCATTATTTAAACTAACGCATAATAATCACAATTTTTATATCAATTTAAATTATATTCAGGAAGGAATGACTGATAATAAAATGAATGACAGACAATTAATATACAAATACTGTGTGATCATTTACTATCAATAATTTTATGAAGCTTATGATTGATTAATCAATAAAACCATGAGAGTTATCTGGAAAAGATTTTATTTGTGGGTTAACTTAGTACTGTACTGGTGTTTTTGAGGGTTTCAAAAATATTCTTTACGAGACTCAGTTCTTACTGAGTCAATTAAACACGTTAATAATTAACTTGCATTATTAGAATGTTTGAGTGTTAAAATGGGCTCAAAATGTGCTGAAATTTTATTCAGTTAATGAAAATAAAACGCTTTTATAATCGTATATAATAACTTTTAGTCTACAAGATGAATGATGTGAAAATAAATTCTGGCGGAATAGTATTTTATATATATAAATCCTCACACGAATGGGTCATTATATTGAATTTGAAAATATAGCCGGCATTGGTTCAATTTTCAAGGAAGCGTGAGTAACCGCCAATGAAAATACGTAAAGAGGTACCTAGTACAAGTAGATACTAATTTGAAAATACAATAATAACGTGCCCTGACCTTTTCTTTGGCCTCGTCTGTAGTAATAATGTTTAGACAAAGTTCTCTATTGTACAATCTTTAAATTCTCAATGCTAATACATATAGATAGGCATTCGTATCAAGCGTATTTTTTATCTACATTAATCTGACTGGTAGATATGCTGATACAAATGAACCAATAAATTTATAGCGTGGTTCTTACATATTACTATCTATATTAGTTTTAGTAGCTAAGTATGCTGGATATTTATTTCGTTATTAATCATTAGCCAATGATTCATAATATAGCAAGCCTGGAGAGAAAAAAACATACATGTGAACAAGAAAACATATTTATTAATGTCATAGACACGCTGAATGCCTATTCATTACATAATTCTTATCATTAATATCCAATAAGCTTAATTTATAGCAATTATTCACTTTAGCTGATAAAAAATATTGCTGTAGAAATTAAACTAGAACAAACAGGATTTGTAAGAAATATTCATTCACATAAATGCCTTCGGGTAATAGTTAAGCTCACTATAAAACATTTTACCAACCAATGATAATTATTATACGCTGATATAATAATATAGCATTAAATAATAATGTTTTCTAATGTAAAAATGAGCACAAATTTATGATTATTAACCAATTAAAACAAAGTAGCTATACATAAGAAGCACCACTTATCTAATGCATTCCATTTTTTCGTTACAAGTAGATTGAGCTTGGTAATTTTTTAGTATTGGTAGGACCATCGTGAAGGATACATACAACAGTCCCAAATCTCATATAATGAAAATAATGTAACTAATATTTTTTATTAGAATGTATATGCAATTATTACATATAAAAATAATAATCATTGTACAAACGTGCCGCAGGCGAATAAACTCGTTAGAAAGGTGCATGTATTTTGAATTATACAGTGATTGCAGCTGTAGACTCTCATTGTATTGTAAAATAACATTTTTATACGAGTATATAATTTAATTAAGTAGTTATTTAAACATATGTGTACTCGTATACAAATTTTTGAATAAAAAATATATATATAATGCTGATGTTAGCTGATTGGTCATAAATGTGTTAGGTATTCTTTTGACTGACGTAATTATTAATTTAAGTCGAATAGATGCTCGGTCAGTCACGCGGCCAATTATTTTAAGAGCTATGCACCCTCTCATGAATCATCAAAGAAAATTTTGTAAGATATATAAGTGGCCTATATGCTTCGGATATGTACCGAATTGTTCATGCATATAATATATGTGATAAAATTAAGAACACCCACGCGTAAGCTCCGACGGATACATAGTGTACAAGTCACAGAAGCAGTGATTTGTCGATAAGATTGTCAAGATTTAGAATAAGTGTCTATCTATACATACTATACTTTCCCGTCTAATCCCCGTGTTTTAAAATGCCAAGATAAACACGTTTTACAAAAATATTTCCTCGAGAATTTGCTTTTTTTATTTCGATTTTCGACAGAAACATGGAAACTGAATTTTTCAGTAATGAGATCAGAAATAGAAACTATGTTCGGTTTAATGAAAAAATACGAACTCTGAAATCATTTATATCTACACAAAATGAAACGGAAAAACTTTTTAACTCAAAACTGATACCATAGAAACGTTCGTGACTAATGTAAAAATAATCTATCCACGATAAATTTTGTCACAATCACTTTTTCTCGCAACCAATACTCAAAAAACGAAAACTATATCAAAGAAAGATTTCTAATCAATGAAATGATTCTATGTAAAATTAATTTTGGCACTATAATTATTTTCTCGCAATCATTTTTTGACGCGATGAATTTTTGTCGCAATCAATTTTTATTTGATCAATGTTTTACACCCAATTTTCGATAAAGAACTTTTTAAAAATCATTACTTGAAACTATTGATTCTTTGATATTTATATAAAATCATATTTAGTATAATTTATAAGTTTTACAATATAGATTTGTAAGTTATTCATAGATTTTACCTTAACATCTCTCATAGAATAAATGTGTGTGTGTGGGAGTGTTTTTTTTTTATGAAATAAACGTTTCATGTGTCTGCAGATAAAATGCCGTGTCTTTGTTTTTGCCTTTTAGTTTCTGATTGAGTCATCTAAGAAACATTAAAAAACACTAAAAAAGCAAATTGAGATATCTCCTCAATTAACCAAAAAAGGTTGAATAAAATAAATGGCTGTGCTACTTTAAAATATTTTAAAGAAAAAAGCATAACCTTTAAATACATGTCCAGACCATAATATAAGAAAGAGATAAAAGCTATTTCTAGAATAGATTGTATTGGGTAGGGCAAAAAAACGATGGCTGCAGTTTTGAAACCGTAACACGATAGCTAGCCGTTTAAAAGGATGTCAGTTGATGAGATAATAATACAGTTGGAGAATGAACAGCTGTCAGATAAGTCGGCCATGTTGGTTTCCCAATCCTGGCCACTCCTTACTTTCAATCAAAATACTCTACCCCTGTCAGCTATGAAACATCGCCCCACCCCTAATACATTGATATTGCAATCCTAAACAAGTTACGTCACATACAAAAAAATCATACAAAATAAAAAAAATAAAACACATAACTCATCAAATCTATCATAAAATTCGCATAACTTATAAATTTTCACGCCGGATTGTGTGTCTAGATATAATATTTACGTTGCGGTGTTATGAGTTCAAAGCAATAATCGTAAAACTGTCGTGTATTGTACAACATCAACATTAACATGTCGTAAATAACGGAGGTTGTGCCATCTCTTATCGAGTAGGAGAGATTTTTTAAATTTTAGTTCCGATAGTTTGTGGCAGAGGTCTCTGTTGACGGCTAAATAAAATATTATTGTTTTCTTTCGACGTTTTTGACCCGAATGCATTCATTTAGTTCATACGTAAGCAACTAGATGGTCGTAAATAAATTTTATTTATTTTTATTTAAATAATTACTATCTAATGATTTATAACATACCGCCTGAATTAAGTGCATCCGAATAATATAAAAAGAAGTTGAAACTATTTCTTTTTTAAAAACTTCCAAGACTTTCATCTCGAAGTAACCAACAACCATGAATGACTCCTCATAGATTTAACTTACAATATAAAGCTATTTATAAACATATTCTAACATATTTGTCATACTGGAATACTTATAATAAACAAAATAAAACATTAAAATCAATAATTTATTTATAAATTTAAATATAATTGCATTAAATGAAATTCATTTCAATTTTATTATGAATTTCAACAAACTGTTGCCTATTGCCTAATTATTCTAAGCCAAGAGTAACGTGTCAAGAAAATTCTTCACATTGTAAAAATCTGTATGCTCCACTGGAGCAGATACATTAAAAAATACAAGTAAAATCATCGATTGTGAATTTTATTTTTTTAAATATATACGAAATATAAAATATACATTTTTTTGGAAAACGTATTTTTTTAAACATTATTGGTTTACATTTTAAATAACTATTAAAAATCTTGATTGAAAATTAATGTTACAACTTCAATTGAATTCATTATGTATTCTCTCACAGATATTATAATGACATTTGATATGACATTGCAGTTAGCGTGAATGACATCTATACTACATAGTTAGTGCAACCATTATTCCCGGAAAATTTACGGGACACTTTCAGTAAACGACTGTTGACAGTATGAGCTCGCTACAAACCAACGATGACTATTGATTGCCGATCAAAATTATACATGCTAATTTGTAACATATTTCAAAATATGTGTTTGCAATAAATTTAAGCAAAAATATTTTCAAACCATACATACGATATTATTTAAATATAATATTTGCAACTGATTTAATGTGATATCCACAAAGTTAATAAGGGAACAATCAATTTATGATTTAAAAGTTTTTATAAATATCATTGTTCGCATTTCATTTCCTACAGTAAAATGATCACATGTAATCCATGAACCAATTTTTCAGAATTCGATAATTAATATAAATTTTCGTGATGAGTTTCATTGTAGATTATGAATTCTAAACATAACTCATATGATGGTTCTTGGATAAGTACAGAAAAAATAATTGATAATTAATTTATTCAGTTTTATCAACAAATACAAATACCATTAAGCCATTTAACAGCATGCAACAGGTATATCATATCATCAATTTTATGATATTTTTTTGATTTTCTACTTATGATTGGGCTGAAAATTAAATACCACCAAATAAATATTCTCCTTGCATATACCAAATTTGATCTAATCTGAAATTATTTTACTTGAAAAATGTGTGTTGCTATTCCACACCCGTGCTGTTGCTTCAACTCCGCCATTAGATTCCATTAACCGTTAAAGGTTGACATACTTATGTATGTATAAATTACTGGCAACCCTAACACAAATTCTCATATAATTCTTATACTACATTTGTTAATGAGAATCGTACGAGAATCGTACATGACACAAATGTATGCTGTGAAGTATTTCGTCAGCTGTCAGCCTTTATTCAATACAAACAAATATTACTCGCAAGGCCGCGGGGAGGATAGTAGAGCGACGCGTCAAAGCGACCGTAACAGAGATGCAAATAGCTATAAATCGGTGTGTGAGTGAGTAAGTTAGCAAGTTCGGCAGCGCGTCAGTCACAACAACTCGCTCACTCACATATTTATAGCTATTTTACATTTCTGTTTCCGTGGTTTTATCGTCGTCTCTCTGTTGCAGCTACATCTATCGTGCCCGTGGCTTAATGAGCAGGATTCTTTTTATCAAAGGTAGTGTTATGTAGGCTTTCCAGACTACAATCGCCTTCAAATTCGGTGCAAACGTCATGTATTATTTACTTGATTATTATGTACAAATGGCTATATTTATATAATATATAGCTGTCACTACCCCATTACGTTATTTCGAATGTAAAAGCTATTGCTTTGCATAAACGCTTTATATATAACTGCGGAATTGATATTGATTTTTGCAGTTGTGATTTACTGCCTCCCTCAAATGGCAGGGTTCATCCCCTCAACTCGCCCACCTCTACCCCTTCCCATGCCTTGCCTTACTTTGCAGACCGTGACAAAGTTTATTAATGACGTGTATTGTTTCGCCTCTTGAAATGTTTTTAATACTTCACTGATAGATTTATACTTGATAATATTATTTCTACCCGCAAGCAGGCAATTACGTACCAATGTTGATACGAAGTTAAGAATCGTTCTCCAGTACCTTATTTCTTCTTCTTCTCGATATTTATTCATCATCACGCGCTGATTATAAATAAAATTATAAAATATCACAGCCCATTTTTGACAGTCCGTAATACCATAATTTCACATCCGTACCATCGTAATAACTGCTATGCCAAATAATACCTATGCAAAACTACGCCGATACAATTCATATTATTTATCATATGTCTGAATTTACACCGGACAGATATTGGTATAGGCCACTAAATCAAAAAATATTTCATTACAAAACATACTTGGAGAATATGTTGGCAAAATTATTTTTAATTTCTTATAAAAAGGAGCCTATAATTTTCAGGCGTCCTTATGCGGTGCAAAATCTGGACATCAGAATGGTGCAGCCCTGAATGCTTATATATAAATAATTGCTTTCATCTATTACACAACTATTTGCATTTGCAACTATTAATAAAATATAATTTAGCTAAAACCACTGTGGTTTTATTGGCTGAGACTTTGTATTATTTGATTCAGATGTACTTTTTGATCTAAAGAAGATAAATATTTTTTTGAAAAAGTGTAACAAACATATTGAACTGCGATATGGAAAACAAATCGCATCCGATGCGCAATGCTGTTACAGCTTCAACAATCGAAATAATGATAAAAAACGCATTCACACAAAAACAATTAATTTGCCGTAACCACGCAATAAATCGTCGGTCTGCACTGTGAAAGACTGAAAACGAGTTGCCAACAAAAAAAAAAACTAACAAAAACACATTTTAAATACAGATACAAGTTTGTTAAAATAGGGTAGAATCAATGCATGGAATTTTCCTACGTATTTTAGAGATATATGTAAAATTAAATTGACACATCTTGACCAGAACTATTTAGTAAGATATATATTTTTAGGCTCACAATTTTTCTAACAATATTATTTTTAACTAAAAAATCAATCCCCAAAGAACTTTACATTACATTTTTACTGATTTAATTCATATATTTTTAATATTATTACTTATCCTATCTCCCCGGTAGTGTAGCATGTACAAATTAGCGTACGTGCCTGTTTTCACGAGGAATACAGATTCAGTTCCCACATCTGACGGAATGTTTTAAAATCTGAGAATTCAGGAATGGATGCTTATTGGTTTGATTTATTGTCTGATTAATAATTCTCGTGAAAAATGATCAATACATGTTCTCACACTGTGGATTTATATGCTCCATTTTCAGAACGGATATGGTAACCTCACCTTATAATGTTAGTTAGCTATTTTATTTGTAATTCTTCATCTACTTCTTCCATATTTGCTCCCTAACTGGAGCATATGGACACCACGTGCCGCCTCCAAAAATCCCTGTCGCCCGCCAGTATTCTTGCGTCCTCCCAGGTCATACCTGCATGCCGTAACTCTTCCGAATACATTCTATAGGTAGTATTTAGCGGCCTTCCAGGACGCCGACGAACGGTCGGCTTAAAAAATAAGCAGGTTAGGTTCAAACTTTATTGTGGCATCTGCAACATGTGGCCGAGCCAAGTTCAGCATCGCATCTTCATTTTGTCAGTGATAAGTGGCTACATAGTCCGTTCTCTTACTTTCTCATTTTGAACAAATTGTAATTAGTAGAGATGAAACTCAACTGATTAGTTCACCTGGTCGAGTAAAAACCCTTAAATATAGTTAATCTTGCAAATGCTTAAGAATTAATAAAAATAGGGGATTGTAAATCTTGCTACTCAGTGATTATCTGTAATATTCAAAAATACGTTTGTCAATTTAATAAATTATTAATGGGGATCGATGTGTTATATGATAATTATATTTATGATATACGTGATTCGAGTCTATAGTTGAATATGTAGTATGTAAATATAGTATAAACAATGGGTACGTGTTTATTTATACAGATATGTATTATACATCAATCCATTATGGGTATGTTCACAAGAGTGTGTACATTATTTGTACAAAAAAACAATTCCGGCTGAAAGCAAAACTGAAAATGCTCCGGATAGTAGATAGATAGTGAATATTCGAACAGGCTTTTCACAGCCTCCGTCGACCTGAATTCCATTTTCGAACACGGACGACACTCGAGCGATATCAAATGCCTATAAATCTATTTTTCACCACCATTGCTTTGCGTGTACCACCCTAGTGAGAGGTAGTGAAAGTACGAATAGGGTCTGCATCCACACCTAGCTTAATAACAATATAATTCACATGTAACGAAATGTATTAGATCATTCTAATACTTAAATTTTCTTTAATATCAGTAGAAGTGTGATATAAACATGGCTTTATAGATCAATTCTCTACGAAAATTCATAGATATTATGCACATAAATGATTAGTAAACATGAAAATGAAAGGCATTTTTCTCATACATTTCGAATGTTATCATAAACACGTAATAAGTTAGAGTGAAAAATAACAATATGCACATCCTTTCTGTATGAAATTTATTGAAAGTTTTCTCTTCAACTATTTATACATTCAAAATAAATATACTATGTCCGCTCCCAAAGTAGAGCATACGGATCTAAGCTAACTTCGGCTAGTATGTTATATGTTTGCTCACTGCTCACATATAAAATAGCCGGAAGATGCCGAAAGGCGAAACCCGGGTTGCTAACAGTGATCTCACATATGGAAGTTTACCAGTTATAAATAATTTAGAATTTAAAATCAATTTCCATCAAGCACCATCAATTAAAAATAATAATTATGGATCTACGCAGTGCGGAGATATCCACTCCGAAAGTGGATAATGTGGATCTCAGCAATATGAAGGGCAGACTATTTTTTCACGAGGATTGTTTGTCAGACGATTGCTCAACCCAACCCAACAGATGGTGAATCGGACCCGCATTCCCGGATTGCTAAGCGCGCATGCTAACCTCTACGCTACCGGGGAGACAACTAATGTATTATCATTCTAAAGGTGGCTTTGGATTCAAAGATGTTATATCAATATGAATGTATATTATATAATTTAAAGATGTGCTTTCAATTATATATTAAGTTTTGTTATTAAATTACGTATAATTGATGATACTTCACAGATTGCGGTAGAAAAATTCCATATGTAAAACAAATATTTTTTAGATTACGTTACTACACCTATTGTTAAATTGTATACCGTAGCGATAAAAATAAGAAATACGGCACAAAATGCTAATAAAAGTGCTTAAAAGTTGATGAGGCTTTATTTGAAGAGTTAAAATGATTTAGCTTGTCGTTAATATTTCAACTGTCTTTTATTGTGACAGTAAACCAAAGAATCTTTTAACCGTACTGCATATAAATAATGTCAGTGAAATATCTTTTCTAAGTCGGCAAATTCTAAAATATGAGTTATTATTTTTTGGGACGAAAATATGGAGACATACA
>JAGVSQ010007794.1:0-14979 GCA_022683975.1 Rhyacophila evoluta
CACGAATTTAAAATTGTTTTTCATAAACCCAAGTCAGAAATTACATTTCTGGTTTATTATTAATAGAAAAAGTATCGAGAAACGCAGAAAGACAGCGCGCGAATTTCTTCTATCGCCAATGCGTGTGAGTGCATTAGTATCAGTGTGCGGCCATGTTTTTTGAAATGTCACTTTCGGCAACACCTATAGTTAAAGATTACCCTTTTTAGTATCGGCATGAGAAGAAAACCCTCATAAAGTTTGACAACAGTTTAAAGAGTTAGGTTATGCGAAATACATGCACTTCCCGGGAAGCCGTAGTCTTGATTAGGAAAATATAAACACTAGTCTTATAACAAGTTGCTGCTTGCTTGGTGTAGAAGCTTACACTATTTAATAAAGAATTTGGTAATTAAATAAAAAAAAGTCTCCCCGGTAGAGTAGTTGGTAGCGTGCGCGCCTAGCGATTTGGGGAATGCGGGTTCGATCCCCCATCTGCCCACAAAAGATGCGGGACTGGATGCCCATTGAGTTGAGTAATTATCTGACAAACAATTCTCATGAAAAATAATCTATCAAGACGTCTTCACATTGCGAAGATCCATATACTCCTTTTTAGGAGTGGATATGTTCACACTGTGTAGATCCATATGCTCCATGTCGGGAGCGAACATGGTATAAAAAAAAAGTTATCTCGTCTCGCCGATAATCGAGAGATTAGCTTCGGATCCGAGGATTGCGAGTTCGATTTCCACGTATGTGGAGTAAATGGAGGATCTGTTCATTCGGTTGAACAATTATTACCAGACAACCGAATCTCATGAAAATCAATTTGTGAAGACATGGATTTTAGAGGTGTGCAGATACTTGAAATCAGTATTAGTACCCAATACTTAATATGAAAAGTATTCGATAGTAATGATTACGTATGAGTAGTTTTCAAAAAATACGTTGCTCTTAGAAAATAATTGTTTTGATTGAAATTATGGCGATACCTTAAAAAATGAGATGGCGAAATTCCTAATAAAGTCCTGAGTACATATTTACAAAAGAGAATGAGTAAAAAATAACCAATACTTAGTACCGGCTACTTACAAAAAAAGAGCTGGTACCTACGAGTACTCAAAAGTACCTGTTCCACACATTACTAATGTCTTCGCATTGCAGAGATCCATACTATTTTTCTTCGAGCGGACATGGTAAAAAAATTATATGTAAAATTTATTAATTAATTAATTAAAAGGTATTAGGTTAATTACTAAGAAATCTAAGGCGAAATTAAAAAAAAAAACCGACATTTTTACGAATTCTCAAAAAAATGTTCGACAATAATTATCTAGAATCACCTAGATTTAATTTTGCAATAAAAATTCTTTTAATAATAGTAAATAAAATGACGTCATACTTAACTGGGGTTATAGTTGTGGTTTCTTTTTCATACTTCTACAACCCAAAACTTATTGCTGGCTTAAAACATGAAATGACAAAAAAAACTGTTGATAGGCTATACTATAAAACTAATAATATAGTCATGGGGACTTTCATAGAATGACAGAAAAATTATTTGAATACGGATTTATTTACAATATACAAAATTGCAATAATTACATGATTTAATCGAATTAAACTAAGCGCTAAGATATTACTACATGCTCCACTTTTGGTATTGAATCTGAACGGAAATGAGTCGATTTATGTGTTTTAAGATCTCGCTTTTTTCTACATCGGTACGAACATAAGTCGCAATGCAGTGGAGTTTCAGTGCTGTGTATAGCTTTGTGCAAGTTTAGATGGCCAATACGAGTAAATTTTGAAGTACACTGATCACATTTGAACATTTTCGGCTTGCAATTGTTCGCTTTGTGGTTCGCCAAACGGATTGAAGAACTAAATTTGCTACGACAGATATCACATTCGAACGGTTTTTCGTGTGTCAATATTTTATGTCTGTTTAAATTCCCTTCTGTCGTAAAAACTAAGTCACAAATAACACATTTTACCAATGGTTTTTCATTTGCGTGATTCATTAATTTATGCATTTTCAATTGAACGTATTGCTTGAAAGTAGAATTACATTCATTACACTCGTATAATGTTGCCAGTCTAGTCAAACTTTCATGTTGCATTTTATGTCGTTTTAAATTACCCAATTTCCTAAATTTCAATTGACAGACATCACATGTCAATGGAAATACTTCGTCGTGAATCATCTCGTGGGCTCTTAAATGACACATCTGTCTAAAAACTGAAGGACATTTTTCACATTTGTATGGTCTTTCATTTTTATGGCACATTTTATGTCTTTTTAAATTACTTGAATTCCGGAACGTCAACGAACACTCATCGCATGCGAATGGATTAATGTTAGTATGAATTAGCTGATGTGATTTGAGATGACAGGACTGTCGGAATTCAGCTGAACAAAATTCGCACTTAAAAGGTTTTTCACTGCTGTGTATTATCTTATGCCTCGTCAAAGAATTGTTCGCTTTACATTTATAAGAACACACATCACACTCGAATATTTTAATATCTTTTTTTATCACGAAAAAGTCACTTTTAACACTAGGATCCTGCGAAATAACCACTTGCTTATATTTTCGCATTTTAATTCGGTCAAATTTAAAATGACCAAATGATATTTTATGTGTTTTCAACAAATTCTTTGATTTAAAATTCGAGCAACACACGTCGCAAACGAAATTTTTAGAATAAAATTTTATTCTACACAATTTAATGCATGCATTTTTCTCTGAATCTAAAATTATTTGTTTGATACTTTTCCCCATAAATGTTAAGTTATTGTAAGGAATTTCTGTCTTTGTATTGTCCAAGCCGAATATTAGATTATTTTCAACAGAATCATTGAATTCAATTTTTGGCATTAATATAGTGGGAGAACTATTGAGATGCGTGTTTAGATATTGATCAGTTTCAGAAATTTCCCTTTTAATCTCAGTGTGTTTGTATAATTCTTTTGTGGTTTCCTAGAAAAAGAAAAATATGCTTAAATATTTGCCAACATTACCATTGTTATGTTTGCCTACATAGGAAATTACTACTTGGACAAAACCAAATAAAAATCTAGTTCACATTAATTGTTAAGAAATGATTGTAAGTAAAAGATATTTTTCATTATTCAATTGATATACCAATATTATTAAGATATGGGAAGGTGAAATGGCAACCTACACCCGAGTAGTAATTCTGAATAAAATGATATTTTACCTCAACATTTTCTCGTCCTTCAACGTAGGAGCATTCTCCAAAGTTAGCAATTTTACTGTATGCCAAGTCATCATAAAAATTCACTTTATAACGCGACCACTCTGGATCATCCAGTTCAGTTTTAATTTCCATTACTTCCTCTTTGACAGTAACATCCTAAAATTACAGTATTTTATAATATCAAAATCCTCTAGTGCACATCATTATTTAGTTTTGGCAATGGTATATTTAAAATACAACTGAAAGAGCTACAAACGAAGCCAACTAACTTGTATAATAACATACTTATTAAATCATTGTTGTATACTTGTACCAAATTTTCTTGCACATAACAGTAATATTTAATGTACCATAATACTAGCTGCATCGCCACCATTTGTACTGATTGTTGTGTTTTAGAGGTAAGTTTATTTGCATTGACCTGATTGTGTACAAAGAGAGTACAGTAGACCATATTTACTTTGACACTTGGTACTATTAAGATGGAATAAAAAGAAAAAATGTTCAACAAAAGTCTACACTTATTATCTCAACACACTTTGCACTGATGTAAATAAGAAACAGTCACAATAATAACAACTAAAATGAACTTATAATATTTATAACCAAGTATTGATAGATTCAAAATAGAGAGCATCTACACCAGAAATTCGCTAGCTATGTAGTATTTAAAAATGTTTTAAGTTATTGTAGTTTGATAAAAGAATATAATTGAAAAAACAAACTTAGATCGAACACAGAAATCTTGAAAGACATCAAGAATACTAAATATAATAATATGTACGAAAACGTTATGGGTAGTGGAAAAGAAATTGTAATCTAAAGCATGTATCTACTCTAAGGTAATTTTTATTATGCGCAATGTGAAAATATCCTATTATAATAATCTTCATCTGCTACAATAATGTGTATGTAATGGGAAAGCAGATTCCAAATTCTAAAAAATTATATATTCTACCAAATTCTCATCTTAATATGTTGGTATTGAAACACTGACGGCACAAATTTAAAAAGAATTTTGCATGAAAACTTTTTTTGTAAACACCTGCAGAACAAGCAATTAGAAATTTCAACATTATAACAGAAAATGAGACTAAGAAATCTCGATGGCTTAAAGTGAAAATTTGATTAGTCCATTTTGGAAAATTTTACGGGAGAGTATAAAAACTGATTTTTTTTGCAATTATTTTCATATAAAATAAAAACTCATTTCAAACGATTTATTCATAGAGCAGCTTAAAAACAACATACTTTTGATATATTTGAATCCAAAATAGCATTCAGTTATTTTTTTTGTAGTGTAGGTCTCAGATCCAAATGAAATTGTCATTTTTTTGATATATTTAAATAACTCTGAATTTTCAAATTAATACGGGATGTAGAAGTAGCATATCCCAACAAAATGTTCATTTTTAGCAAAAAGGGGACTGACCCACTCTGCACTCTCATTCATCGATTTGTCAAAAAGTGATTAAATAATTATTTCTGGAGTTGGTAATATCATACAAAAATAATTCCAATGTATGTTTTTTAATTTTTTGTAATTTATTATTGGCAATGAGGTTTTTTTGCCATAACTTTTAGTTAGTGCACCTCGAATTACTAAATAATTTAGTCCTACAATCACCCAAAAATATTTTATAACCATTATTACTACAGAGGTAGTATATTTACATATACATAATTTACATATGAATATTTACATATTTCGATTAGTACAAATTAAGATGTACAGAACTCGTCTCCCCAGTAGCATAGAGGTTAGCATCGATTCTCACATCTGTCAGATTTTTAAAAAATCCAAAAATGCAGGACTCGATGCTCATTATTTTGATCAATTGTCTGTCAAACATTTCTTGTGAAAAATAATCTGTCGAGACGTCTACACATTAAGATTCATATACCTCACTTTCGGGAGGATATCTTCACACTGTGTCAATCCATGTGCTCTTCTTTGGGAGCGAACATGGTACAAAAAAAAACGTCATCCGAAGTTTTCACTGAAAAGTCTCTCGGTACTGCATGTCTCTTGATATTAGTTACTACTAATTCATAACAGCGCATATAGAACACCTTTGAGAACACATAAATTGTCTAATTTTACTGGATTACGACTACGTACGTAAAGTAAAGATTTTTTTGTATATAAACAACTAAGTTTACCGAAATACCTCTGACCAGAATCGTTTTTTATATTATAAACTTACATTGGAATGATTTTCCGAAACGTCAACGTCTCGTGTCCCTGAATATTGACTGTTATTTCTATGTGAATAAGATGCATCCATTATCGATTTTTCCATTGT
This sequence comes from Rhyacophila evoluta, assembly GCA_022683975.1. Taxonomy (NCBI): domain Eukaryota; kingdom Metazoa; phylum Arthropoda; class Insecta; order Trichoptera; family Rhyacophilidae; genus Rhyacophila; species Rhyacophila evoluta. The sequence continues at coordinate 5,514 of JAGVSQ010007794.1, forward strand.
AACGTTAATAAAGTTTTCATTTAAATTCCGCAGCGATAAATTATCATAAGAATCGTCATCCGGTTCTACCTTTATATCCATTTTAAGATTAATAACACAAGCACGGCTTTTTTGACACACTGACCTGGCAACTTATCATCGACAATAGAGAGGAAAAAATGTGACTAGAAAACAAATTTCAGACAAAATAATCAATCGTTATAATAATTATATTATTTTTTATATTTCTCTTAGATTTTCCGATACTAGTTAATTTAATAACAAACATTAAATACATTCTTATTTGTTATTCGCTCAATGAAATTGTTACGAGCACTCAGGAATAAAGTAAAGCATTAAAATGCACTAGTCATTATTATTTGTGATATGAAAAATAATATAATTTTACGGTATGAATATAATAAGTAAACATTCTTTTACTTAAGAAAAATAAATGTATCTCCGCAAATACAGGTTAAATTTTTAATAATAAATACCGAAGTAAAAAAAATTCCGGTATAACGTTTATTTACTATCAAATGTTTATACAGTTGAACAAAACAAAATGTCGACACAACGAAGTAGATATTTCAATATAGCGAAATATTTGAGTCAAGAGTCCAAAATAAAAGGACATTTTGATAGGATATTTTTTTATCCATTAATCAGTATCTTTGTAGATTTTGTCAGGAATAGATGTATCACGTGTAGACGGCAATCTTATGTTATTGTTAAGAGTGTACTAATCTACTGACCGAAAGTGTTATTGTGTTCTCAGACTTTCTATGTTTTCAAAATTCATTTGTTCTTATGTTCTAATTTTATGTTGTAGAAACTTGTTTTGAAAATAAACAAACATGACTTCAATTCACACTTCTTCTCAACAGAGAAACATTAAGCATATTAGATAAAATAGACTCTGGGAAGAAGAAGAATGATGTTGCCAAAAAACATTGCATTGCACCATTTACGACTAGCGTAGTCGTAGATCAACATTTTTAAAAAGTCAGAAGAAAATAAAAGACTATACTTATCAAAAAAAGTGCAATGAGACCATGAAGAAAAAAAATTGAGGTGCTTCGAAACAAGTGTTGATAAGGCAATTTTTGTCTAGTTTCAAGATCTACAGTCACGAAATATCCTCATAAATGGGCCACCCGTTAATGAAAAGGCCTTACATTTTGCTAAAATGTTAAAATTTGATTCATTCGGATCGCACAACAGGCTTCGAAATCAATATGACAAGAGATATTGAGAACACTAAATTGAATGCAGCTAAAACAAATTCAGTGCAGACGTCAATAACAAAACAGTTGTCAGTGGGTCTTTTATATTTTTTATCACGGTTATCTTGCATTTATCTGATATCAAATATTTTTTTCAAAGTTTTACAAACAGTGTTTTAACTAGTGCAAATGATGATCATGAAGTATGTCCAGCCATTAATGACATTATCATACGACAAATTTATGTTAGATTATTTAATACTGTATAATCAAAATATTTTTTTCTTATATTCAATATAACACATCAAAAGGGGTGGCTGGTTTCACGAATTTCATTATAACGGGAGTTGACCTGTATGTAAGTAACATTTTTTCATTTGTATGGGACATGAGTATGGCAAATATAATAATTAGTGTACTTATTTATCATGTACACATTAAAGCGTGTGAATTTATTTTGACAGGATTGTTTGTCAGCCAATTGCTCAAACAAACTCATAATTTTTATTTCATATACTACGCTGGGAAATGGGTTATATATTAAAAATGAAGAGATTTTTTTTTTCGTTTGTAATATAATATATTACAATGTTTATTTAATTCTTTCAATCAATATCCAGTCAGTTTACACATTAAAATCAAAAAAGCATTGGTAAGTATTCATGAAAGTTTAGGAGTCATAATAATAATCAGTTAACTTTTTAGCCACTCATAATTAAGTTAGCCACAGGTAATTTGTTGAAAATATCGTAATAGTTTCATTTTTGTTAAGATTAGTTACTGGTTATAACGTGTAATAACAAATAAAATTACTTCAGTTTGATATTTAAAAGTATAAATATAAAAAAAATCACTATATTTTTGAATGGCGTGTAGGTACAAATGATCTGTAATAATATCTTTATTTGTATAGGTTACTTTTAAGTCAAATATATCAGTTGTAATTTTCTTAAAAGATGAAATCAGCATTATAAATAATGGAAAATTGGTATTGATAATTTGATAAATAATGTTATAGAATACCAATTTTCCATTTTTTTTTTCCGTGTTAATAGTTATTTTTGTATTCGAAAGGTGCCAAATTTCGAAAAAAAATCACTTTACACAATACTATACGTTAGCGGTCTTTATTGTTTACTATTATAATATTTTTTACTTCTAATGAACATTTTTATATATATATAATTTTGTTACAATTGTATAAGATTGATTATTTTTTACATAATTTTAATGCTATATGAGTACATGTTTTGTTCAAAAATTGTAACATTATTTAACGTTAATTTTATTATATATAAATATGTATAAATAGTTTGTTTGTGTGTTTTGGTAGTCGGTTGCATAATAACTCAGTATGTGATACGAAGAAACAAATCAGACTTGTTTAATATGTTCAGCTTTTCAAGCAAATTTTTTCTACATTTTGGAGACAATACACATTTTTGCCATTCAATCACATTTAACCAAATGAATATCATATAGTATATCAAGAAACTAAATGAAAACATTTGTTCGTTACACATATTCTGCTTTGTGCTAGTGAATCATGGCATCTGACGAAGTTTCAGAATAACCGGATACTGAGTTTCAATGACAATCTTAGAGGTGGTGAGATGGTTTGGGGGCCGGGTGAGAAAATTCACTCTTATACCAAAAGTTTCAATTATTAAGAGACTGTGTCACGTCCTGTAGATACGTTTAAGATCTTCTCTGCCTGTATGTAACTGAAGATAGTGGTGCCCTGGTTTACAATTACATACCAAGTATATTGTGTTGTGGCAGAATTAAAGAATATAAGCGAAATTTGAAAGTAATAAAAACATTTCAACCCTTAAACCAGGTAGTAAAGGAAAAAAAGACAGCAAATTCCTTATACTTTGACAGTGGAAGGACATGCTGGTGTCTAGCAATAGTGAAGACAGCCGAATATGAGAATGCTATTTTAGACACGGTATATATAATATTTTACAATTCGTCACATACAGAAGTATGGGAAAAAATAGCTAGATAAGTCGCAGAATCTTTAATGCCGGGACATTGAAGTATGTATTTGCGATGTATATTAAGAATAGTGACAAATGTGACCAAGATCCAATTTTAGTTTTTGCAATCAACATTTTTTTCATAAAACAAAAATCCTTTATACTCAACTGCATACCCAAAAAAATGATAAATAAAAGATGCGATTGACAGATTGTCTAGCTCTTTTCTTATCAACTCTTGAGATCACTGAAGAAATCAACCATAAAACAATTTCATCGAATACGTGCAAAGATACTTTTGAAACACTTTTATGAGTCTCACAAACTAACAAGATACTCACAGATAAATAAAAGGTCCAGAATATTTTTGAATGTAAAATCTTCGCTATGTCTAAGCTAATCTGAAATGATAATATGTGAAGAGAAAAATGTAATGACGATCTTTATGAGTTGCACAAATACTCATATCGTGTATGGATTTTATAGCTCAGTCAATCAAGATTCAGAGACGGTTGTGTTGATTGGGTCAAGTGTATCAGATAACTCAGCATTTCTTAACCGTTTTGAGTCGCGACCCATTAAATACACCAAGTGATCCAATTTTAGGTTGAGACCCATAGGTTAAAAAATACTGGGATTTATGGAAAAAAATAATTCTTCCCACAAATCTGGTAAGACCTAAAAGAAAAGGCAGATTAAAAGTTTGTTGGTTGAAGGTCGCTGTTTGTTTCCTTAAAGCCCAAATTGAAGAACAGCCATACCAGATAGGGACATGTGGAGGAATTTTACTAGAAACAAAGACCCATTCTGGGTGATCATGTTCACAATAGTTATGTTAAATGTCACAATTTTACATGGGTTCCCCGTTTAGCTAGATTGTTCCTTTAATTGATTATGAACCATCTCTGTGGTATTTCAAATCAAGTAAAAATTTATTGATACATTTTTTTTAGGACATCGACTAATTATTATGGGTCTTCTATTCATTTTTTGTTGAAGTTTCTTCTAGATTTCTTAGTATATGGTAGACCAGCTTTCGTTTGCTTTCCAACAACAGCCAACATCGGCAAAGCTCCCAGTACCATGCAGGAACCCATCCCATAGAAGCAAAGCGAGTAACCTCCAGTCACGTCTCTCATATAACCTAGAAAAAAAACAACATAAAAATAACTATATAAAATGATAGATTCACATATTAGCGTAATTATTACAAAAACAAATAATTAGTAAGAGGGAAGATACTTGTTAGTACTTGAAGGACTCTTGGTGAAGAAACCACGGATGTTCAGGAATGATAACATTAGCCATTGGCATATATTATGACAATCTTGAAAATACCTAATCGGTTTTATAACGTGAAGTGTAAACTATGAAATTGCATCACATTCTTTTTAACAATGTCTACTCCAAATATGGACTATATCTCTTTCTTTGCTGTGAAGTTCTATCTTAATGGTTAGTTTTTCTTTAAAATCCATTGCAGTTTTCCTAAAATTTCAATTTGGGATGACGTTTGCCAACTTGGTTACCAAAGCATTTTTTTTTTATATTTTTTTATTAAGTCAATTTAATCACTTCTATTTCATGGATCTCTAACTCTAATATGTTACCTGCTAATGGAGGCACCGAAATTGCGCCGATGCTCTGAAACATTCTGACAAGGCCATATGAAGAACTTATTCTTTCTCTGCCAAAAAGATCAGTAAGCAGCACGGGAACCAGAAGAAACCAGCATCCAAGACAAAGACCGTAGCATCCTGGAAACGGACAATACATGAATAAAAATATATTTTAATACTTTCTTTCTCCATCGGCACCTGCCCCATTTCCACATCATAACCAAGCATATTCCATGGCATATAAAATATTCACGTAGTGTTGTTCAATGTATCAAAAGTATTACATGAGCAGTATCTTTCAGCTGGCAACCACTGAAGTATGTACTTAACAATGAGTGATTTAACAATATTTCTGTTTCGTTTATTTTTTTTACTAAAATGCTGAGAAAATTAGAAATTAGAAGTTAAATGCATTCACGACCTGGCATGAAAAACTAACAGAATAAACTAATAACATAAATTATTAAAGTAAGGAAAGAATTTGAGAATGAAAAAAAGAAGGGCCTATTGAGAGACTAATACAGATCCTCTTCTTCAATTATAAAATAACATCCATCAAAACCCTCTTACACTCTCTTGGAAGATATGAATAGTTGAAACGATTTTGTTGAATATATTCATCATATTTGACAGTTAATGTTCTCAATTCCACTGGTAGTAATCAAAGAAACAGAGACTAATTTTAGCCAAAATGGGCGAATGCTCGATTACATTACAATTATTTAGAAGATTAAAATTTACAATTACTCATAAGTCGAAAAAAAAATGGCCAGACACATAATCCTTTTTAGTTTTAAATTACGGTAAACCCTGCATAGAGGAGGTTTATTATCTTTCTGCAATAAACAACGTAAGCAAGTAAGATATACATACTCAATGGGATCAGGGGTCAATATATTCGGTGAAGCTTTGTTAAGAAAATGTTGCAGGTAGTGCTTGTGTACATATGCTTAACATTTAAGAGGATATAGAAAGAGAAAATATATATTACCGGAAGCAACTGCCATCAGCCACCATGATGTAACTAATGGAAGACTCAATACGGACATTCCGGCCACAAAGACACTAAAATAAATCAAATGGAATAGTTTAATTTAATATCTCTAAGAAATATCACCATTCTACTTCTTAGATCATTAAATTTATTTATTAGAACTTTTTGATGCTTTTTGTCATTATGTTATGTCCACTTCAAGCATTTACGGATCTCTCGACATTGTGAAGATATATTACAGGTACAAGTAAAAGTTGTTATTTCAACTATATTTATGTAGACATAAAATCAAATCGTATGAACAATAATTATCAGATTTATGCAATTTTTTTTTTACAATATATATATATACTATAATATACAATATTATTTCTACAAATTTTTTTGTACAGCTGTTAAAAAATCTTTATCATTTCATCACAAAACAATGCCAGACTGAAAAGTGAATGAAAATGACGAATGCGGGAACGATAGATCGCGATTTCACTATACTTTATTTAAATTTTATTAACTGAAAGAAAACCCGACTTGTATTTTGAAAAGTCTAGTTATAATTTAATACTTACCTAAGTAAATATGCCTTTTTTCGGTCAAATATTTGAAGGTCACAGAGCCATCCTAAAGCCAATCTTCCACACAAGTCCATTGCTGCACTAATGGCAACTAGACTTCCTACAACAAAAACAACATTCTCAATTGAGCTTTTGAGGGAAAAAAAGGTAATTCATGCTACACCACAAATAACAAAACCAAATAAAATGAAGCTAATTCTAGAAGTGGCTTTTCAGTAATACCAAACCTTTGACCGTTAAATAAAAAAAAGCCAGCTATCCCAGTGGGAAGCAGTTTAATTAATAAAGATAGCTCAAAGAATATTGAAGATTAATAGAGTGCCTTCACTTGATGGCATATAATATGATAAAAATACCAATCATAATTTATTAGTGTATTGGATGTGTGTTTGTTGAAAATGTAAATGAGATTTAAGAAAATTGAATGGATGTTCATTTTATCAATGACAATTGATCACAGCTGGCAGAGGGTAAAAACTTTTGTACTAAAAAACATACAATACCAGTTGTCAGCAATTGAGACAGTCCTTATTGTTATGCATTCCACCATGACACTCAAGGTCTAAATAATTATTTTCCACTCAAGAATAAATTTATCATTATGTAATTAATATTATACGACTGTGACATCATTGTCATTTGAATTGGATTCTTTTGTAACAACAGTTGCAATATCCAAATCTCGAATGGCTGGGCTCTTAAATACTGGATCAAAACTATTTTTCATCAATCAGTCAAGAGTGCTTAATATGTGGAACTATATTTCACCTGCTTCCGCTTTTGAGTGTCCAATCGCGAGGGTGTGCGCCGGTAAGTAGTATAGTAAATAAGGTGAGCCCGTGGACATCAGAGCCACGGATCCACTCACTAACATGAAGTTGCCATCTTTTAATAGAGACACATCCAGATACCTAGAGGTTTCAAAATTGTTTAATAATTATTATAAATTATAGCCTTGCATGTTAACAGTTCGTCAATAACTATTTTGTCAATGACACTGATTTATTTAAATTTATCTTTTACCTGGCTATCCTGTCATAGCATGTAACTTTGGCGTCATCAGAGAAGACCTTCACATCATCTTCTTGTCTCTCCATCTTGTCAAGGTCAGCCATATTGTTTGTGGATGCAGCCATTTTGTGTAGCGAAGCTATTGCCGGATGTGCGGGAGGCTTTATGTACATTGACCTGTAAACGAAAAAATTAAGAAATTGAGTACAATTGCTTTATTTGTCCAAATGAAAATTGAACCAGCTTGAGTGGCCTCTTCCATTCTACAGATAATTTACAATAATTAATGCAACACTGCCAAAAGCATGGGAACAGCATCAAGCAAGCATTTGTCACATGGATATTGTCTTTATACCCCGTATAACTTCTACATATATAAAAACCATAACTACGTATAACAACACTGAATTATAATAATGGCTGGCTTGATAATTTGAGCAATTTTGATTTGTCAAATATGATTGACTATTCAGTGTTTACATTAATTTATAGATTCTAAATTATTTAAAACTGGTAAACCTCCATATGTGAGATCACTGTTAGCGGCCCGGGTTTTGCCTTTCGGCATATTCAGGCTACATTATAGGTGGGCAGTGAGTGAACATATAACGTACTAGTAGTAAATCAATTTCCATCAAGCACCATCAGTCGAAAATATTAATTATTAATTTATAGAGTTCATTTTATGTGCTATTGGGACATGGGGCGCTGCAAGCTATTTACATGCATTATGATGTGGATTAAAACACATATGATGAATCTTGAATATGTTATTTATATTATTATTGTTATAATAAATTGCAATAGGTAGGTGCCAATGACAAATTTTAACTAGCCTAAATTTCAAGTAAATTCCTGTTTATCCACGGTTAATTGAATTGTAAGTCTTACTATATTGCCATCATTTTTACCGATAATAGCTCCATTTACAAAGACTAAGTAAAATCTGGTATTAACATCGGTTCAAACTTTAAGACAGCTATTTTTTTTTAATATTCTCAACTGGAGAAAGCAAAGATATCTTGGTAGATTCAAAAACTAACCTGCTAATAGGTCGACTTCTATGTCTAGCCTTATAAACACAGGTGGAATCTGTGGATAGATCCTCAACACTATGCAGCCTTCCTGAGGACCTGGTGGCTCGCAGACCAGCCCAGTGGCATTGCGGATGTGTTGCACCTTCCCCCAGCACATCTTGACTTTCTTCCTCTGATTCTTCAGAGTCGCAATGAATTGTTGGAGTTGGCTTTGTCACCTAGAAAATCAAGAAATAAATGAATGCGATACTAAGCTTCCACAAATTAGAAAAAGGTCATGCAGGGTTGAGGCTTTTAATCTATTATATAATGTAGTACTGATATGATCCACGTAAAAATCTTACCTCTATTAAGCTTGGGTGAAACAAATCGCTGATAAGATTACTTCTGGGCGAAGCTGGAACCTTCAAACTGATTTCGCTGCCGGCCATTTTGTTTTCTAGGGCAGCCATCTTGCTGGCCTTATCATGTTCAGCATTTAGTAACGCATTTTTTTGATTGAGGAAGATATCCATGTCACTCAATCGATCATTTAGGAATAGTCTCTCCAAGCGATTATTCACTTTGACACCATCTGTAATAATAAAACATTATATGTTAGTATTGATAGTGACACTTTACTTCATCAGCATTAAGAAAGAAAAGGAAGAGGCAAGCAATTCAGGAAGGTCTATAATAAGAGAAGGAATTTCCGTGATAGAGTAAAGTGAACTTAGTGTCCGAAGGGGAGTAGCTTAACCGATTTTGAATTCAAAAATATTTCACAATATGCCAAATTACAGAAACATAAAGTGTCAACTGTATCGGATTAAGGAAAATTCAATGTGACACAATTTTATTTGATTAACTCTTGTATGCAAAACATCAACATTTCTCATCTTTTCATTATTAGTGGGATTGCTGCGTCTTTGAGAAGCTTCCAGATAATGTAACATTATATTTATATATTACTATCATAAGATAGTAATTTGAAAGCATTATTGCAATTAACCATTTATAGAGAACGCTTGTGGCATCATATGATTTTTTTTTATTTATTTATTTAT
>JAGVSQ010007795.1:0-14979 GCA_022683975.1 Rhyacophila evoluta
AAAACTCACTTTTTTACTTTAACGTCTTTTGCCAGTAATACGACGATATGACAATACATTTACCAGTAGAGTAATAAATAAATATACATAGTTTATCCAATTTCACTTTAAAATGTGCTACTATTTTTCAATGGTTTATATTTACCTTTTATAAATACGTCGATGTCAACTATGAACATTTTAATTCAATTGATCAGAATTCTTATTTAGATACATCATGTTAAAGAAGTACTATTCAAGTATAACTAATATAATATAATATTATACAACATTATTTTAACCACGGAATTTTTAAAATAATGTTCCATTTTTAAAATAATTTGATTTAGTTCCAGTGTTGCACTTAGCAAAGTAGATTTTCCAGATACTGAGAAACAAAGAGGGCTCTACCGCATGAGCTTCTGCAATATAAACTAACTCACGATAGATAATATATAAACAAAAAATAGTTTTTGTTATTCTATAATAATAAATAACATATTAAAATCATAACAATATCATAAATTACTGCCTTTGACATGAGTTAAGTGATAAAACAAACTAAAGATGTGCAAGATATGGAAATACAATATTTCCTTGAGTTCATTAAATTATATGTTTATACGTGCTTATGTCCTATAAAAGTTAATTTGACGCATTTTAAACATAATGCATTTAAATACTCATATATAGAGTGTAATATCTTGTATACTTCACAAGACAATTGTAGCACGGTATAAAAACTCTTTATACTCCTTAATATTATTGAGAGATTTATATCATATGGCACTTATTTTTATAATTCTTATAAAAATAGGGGTATTTTAGAAAGAAAAAGGACTTATAATTTACGAAGGAAAGTAACCCAGGACTTTTTTTGTATGGGATGAGTATTCCTAGAAAGATTGGCTTTATTGGCACGTACTCTGTTTAAATCCATAGCAAATAAAGAAATATTTATCCTTATATATAAAAATAAGAATTCTATAAAAATATGTTAACATTGGTCTTCGCATTAGAAGATTCAAATGCTTTACATTTGGAAAATGTGCACAAAAAGGTTGAGTGGCCATTCGTTTACTCGTTTATTACATTATATAAAATAGGAAACAGTATAGTTAATCTACGAATGTTCTAGACAAAATAAACCTTCTTTAAAGTTTTAGCTGGCTTAATAAACTAAAATAATAAGTGTATGTACAGAATTTTTAACAATAAATTGAGAGCATAGCTCACTTACCGGTACGTCAATCATAATTAAGCTAACGGCAAGTAGAAATTGTAAAGAGAATGTTTAATAACAGAATCCGATTGCATTTGATCTGAAAGTCTTCTTCTGTTTGGCCTCCACTTATTTTATTAACTTTACCAAGATATTAGTTTTCTCAGAGCTCTTCTCTTCTCGTGCGGTTAGTTTAAACATATATGAGAACAAACGTAGTATTAGACATGCATGTAGTCGATGAAGTTGTTTTCTTTGATGTAAAATAATAACTTACTCTGGCTAGAAAATGAATGATAATAATATTTTATGAAAATTGTTTTAAATTGTACTGCCAATATCTTATTAAACCTCTTATATTTCAACTGCCCACTTGGATTATATCTGTTTACTTTCGCTTTGGGTATTTTTATACTGTGTTTCTTAATCTCTTGATATTTCAATATGGTCTGTCTATTTTTACTTGTCATATTTTTATTATAAATTTATTAGTAAACTTGTCCTTAGGTGTCAAATCTCATCAGTATATACTTAAATAATTTAGTTTTTAAATAAGTTTTCAAAATAATATTTAATCTGAGCCCCTAAATAACCTGAAAATTTATATAAACAAGCAAAGTCAACGACAATAAAACATCAAAAAGTCAATGATTATAGCGCCACGTAGTGGTAAAAGAGGCGAGATATTAGACATTTTCTGTTTTACAAAAGTACTATAGTTTTAACAGTCAATAAAATATTTTAATTTTTTTTAACAAAACCGTTGCATAGACGAATAGAGAAAGGGCCTAAAAATATTTGTTATTTTTAACCCAGGATTATCAAATTATTTAAACAATAATATTTTACACTATAATGCACACAGAAATTTGAGGTTATAATTGCTGAACTTCAGTATCAGAATGATTGACGAAAAATAAAGTTTACTCACTCTATTTATAAAATAATCATTTTAGAAATATTTTTTTAATATCACTATGACAATTTAATTTAAAAAAAAAGCACCAGACTTGCGTATGATATTTTTATTAAAATGTACCTTCTAAAGATTCTAAAATAATTAATTATGCAAGATACTCCATCAATTTCAGCCATTTTTTTCACTTTTAAATATTGGTTAACTGAACTATTACCCACAAACAACAGTCGAATAACTTCAGCTTATTTTTGTCTACGTCTTAATTTGAAGTATTTAAATTAGTTCAAGAAGAAAAAATAAGTGCTATAAATATTATTTGTCTTTTAAATTTTTTAAATTCAATTTAACATTATAAATAACGATTATAAATTTTAATTTATGGTAGTAGATTTTGAATGAAAAAAAATCTTGAAATCGTCAGAAAAGAAACCTACATAAAACTGGACGAAAGATATTGATTTAAAATTTGTAGCTTTTTTGTATGCTAATGCGTTGTAAAACTATTTAATATAATGTAGCAGTAAATATTTACTGTTGAGAAGAGACAAATACTTTTTGAATCTAAGTAATCTTTACGAAAAAATTGAAAATAACAAATTGGTTTAATTGATTTGGTAATTTGGTTAGCTTTAAAGGGAGGAAATACATTTTTTTTTGTAAACAATATAATATCAAACTTTTAAAACAATATATAATCAAAAACAACAAAACATGTGATCTTAACTATCAATATTTAAAACAAATAATGAAAATTTACGATATGTAACAATCTCGCAGTATGTCATCATATTCAGCTGTACTTTTCTTGAAATAAATCACTCATCCAGACTTAAAAAGAACTTTCAATAGATATAGAGGAGGATTGATAACTTGTTTGCATTTGAATACAGATGAATGATTATTCTTATTGCCATATTCTTAGTTGAGATTTATCTTTAAAATATATATTATATGTATATAAAATATTATCTTTAAATTAATAAGAACATTTCAGTAGATACTGATCAAATGATATTGAAAAAAGATTTAGTTTCTACTCATCTCTCAAATGTATTAATTAATAATTGATGAAATCATAAAAAACCTTTTGTTCCTGTCGATATTCTTATAAAAAATTTAGCTGTATAAGTTAATTTAATCTTTCAGAAAATATACTATAATATAAAAGTCTGTTAAGTTAATACTATCGCAGCCAATAAATCTTTGTTCTGAGTGTAATTTCATTAGTATACATTTGTTAAATTGAAAATTACTTTAGTAAAGAATGTAAATTGAGGTCAGAATCTTCCCTCAAATAGATCACGAGATGTTATGAATTTCTGATGAATTTCATTAAACTATTTCAACTAAAAATATAATTTAATATTCTTAAGTTTTTATGAACAAAAGATCCAATAAGCAAGTTTTGAACATTGAATTTAGCGTAGGCTTTAAACTACGGGAGTTCTGACAAAATAAACCATTATTTTATGAAAAAATCTTTTACTCAACTTCAATTCTTTAAGACTAAGCACTGATTTTATCCATTTTTATCTATCATTGGTTCTTACAAATACGCCATTAAAAGAAAACAGCTTTTTATCTGTCGATCAAAAAGTTTGGATAATTCTAATTTAGCGTTAATCATAGTTACTATATTATATATGTATAAGCAATTGAATTTTACAATTCAAATTTAGCTAGACTTATTGAAACCGTAAATAATGCCGCTTAGGTAATTTCCATAACTTATGCTCCTCTTTTCGGTAGTGACATACAAAAGCATAAAGATTTTTATTTAAACTATTAAATATAAATTATTTTATTTTGTTATACTCTTTTCACGTATATTATATTTAAAAACCATATTTTTGTGTATTTCATAAGTAAATATTGAATAAACATAACTAACATTATTATTCGAATTTTTTTGTATGTATAAGTTTCTATATACTTTTGACATGATTCTAACATCTAAATACGCACTATGGGTGTGCATTAAAATCAGCTTTTAGTAATATCTACGAAATTATTAAAGAACTTGGCTAAGCTTATATTTATTTTCCATCATGTCTGCTCTATGAACATACACTTTGCAAACTTAATTATCCACTACAGAAATAGAGTATATGTACGAGTATATGCCTCATGTGAAGACACGTTACGATGGTGTATAGATTTTCACAAGGATTGGCTATAAAAAATGCTCAAGTCATGAAGCATCAAATCCTGAAGTTTTGGGTTATTTATAAATCTAGCAGCTAGAAGAATAGAACCTTTCATACACATAATTAATATTTTCGACTGATGGTGCTTGATGGAAATTGATTTTAAATTATTTAAAACTGGTAAACTTTCATATGTGAAAATATATGAAACATATGTAAGTTTACCAGTTTCAAATAATTTAGAACTTTCACATACAGTCTCTTTCAGCCAACTACTCCTAGTTAATAATAATACAAATCTAAGTCGAGTGCATTTTAAAGTAATAATAAAATATGATAACAGAAATGCTGAACGCATATTTTTGATTTCAATTGAAAACCAGGCCAAGAAGTTAGATAATATTTATCAAACCATGATAAGATATAAACTCTATACGCTATCAATTTATAATTACTGAGGAAAAAAAATATTGAAACTTGGATAAACAAATAGATACGTATCTAAAATTTCAGAACTCAGTATTAACTAATAATTATATTGAAAGAAATTTAATTGTATTAAAATTGTTATTTTTACGTTTTTATTGTAATTTTAAGCCACAAATGCCGCATGGGATATGGTTAAAAAAAGAGATTATTAAATATTGTCTGTTGAAATTTATTATTTTTGATCCAAAATCCGCTAATATAAAAAGAATAAGCTGAATCTGACGATGAAATATCAACAAGTCCTCATTATGAACAGATTCCTTACACTGATGTGATTGAAATAGAATTTAATAATTAATAATTCTAATTGATATTGGTATTCACTTAGTCAGATAACTATTGTAGCATATAGATGTTTCACGTATCGTGTACTCCTTGCATTATATTATTGTATCGATTTTAACCACATTAGCAAGGCTCACGTCGCTTCATGTTATTGTGTCGTGCTTCGTACGGGGAATTCAGTTTGTATGCGGGTGAGTGATAAATGAACTCAACTGTCACATTCGGAACTTGCATGTCGATTAGAATCCCGCGAATCTATACAAAGTAAAACTGCTTTCAGAGTATACTAAATATAACGTGGTACTATAATATAGCACGGATTATATTATATAACCTAACATTTTACGACCCATTTCACATAATATTTTTTACATTACCATTGAGTTATATTGATGATTTTCTGCCAGTATAAATGATGACAAAACACTCTGAATTTTCAGATATTATTTTTTTTTAAATCTGACTTTTATTGTGGGTATGTATTAATTATTTTGTAGCAAACTTAGTCTCCTCGATAGCATAAAGGTTAACGCTTGCACCTTGTATTGTATAAAGTTCAATTCTTACATCCGCAGGATTTAAGAAATCTGAAAATGAAGGATCGGATGACCATTGAGTTAAGCAATTGTCTGAAAACCAATTTACGTAAAAAATAATCTATGAAAATATTTCTGCTAATCAGCGAGATACCATATTCCAATTTCAAAGCGGACATAGTCAACAAAACTTTATAAACAGTTTTAACATTTCATTGCAACATGACTCGCTTATATTGTATGATATTTAGATGTGAATAAAAAATTAAATTCATGTCAGTGATAAATCAAAATTGAGCTCATAATTATATTTTAAAAAATCAAGAAAATATATTTTCTTACTGTATTCGTTTTCAAAAGTTGATCATATGAGGTTCAACAGAGTAAATATGATATTAGATAAATGACACAAATACTGTATTGCCATTTTTTTGTTAGAATTTTGTGTCAAATAATTAATTAGTCAACCCAGTAGGCTACTGTAAAATTCGAATTCAATTTTTTTTTACTATTAATTTTTATGCTATTATCAAAAATTATTTAAATATATTTACATACATGTATCTTATATCATTTAAAAAATAAAGACTGATTAAGTTAACTATTATAAATAGTTTGAAAAATATTTTTGCTATTTAATAAAACAAAATGAATTGATTCGATACCAAAACATAAATATATTTTTGAATATTTTTTGCAAATAATAAATATCTAGCAATGTTAATATAATTTAATGCCGTGAGTATATTTACAAAATTTAATGACAGTTAAGCTGTTGGTATACGTTTTCTGCGAAGCTTTTCGAGTAGTTGCGTAACGTCGACGGGAATGAAATGATTTTCAGGGAAACGTTGTAACAGGAAACCAAAATAAGCTAACGAATAAACCACTTTACAGAACTAATTGTTTCATACTATTTAAATCAGCATAAAACATTTATGGAAGAGATAACAAAAGATTTATGTTTAATTAATTAAAGTCAATTATTTATTCATAACTGAAATACATATTAAAAATATTTATTTGTTGAAATAATCATTTATAAATTAATAGATTTAAAAACATTTAATAAATCCTATTTTTATATGGGTGTTTTAATGACGAATTCCGATAGTTAGATTATATTGATTGTATATGATTTTAATTCTAAGAATTAATTTTGTCGATAGTTTTGTTTTAATTACAAAACTTGGTGAACTAGAATTATTCCAAGTCGATTTTATTATTTATTAACGTTTAAAATGCCATTCGAATTAAAGTAATAGAGATTTGTTTTCCAATAAATAATAATCTGATCAATATAATAGTGAAAAGGGTTTGATTTAGTTGTAATTTCAAGTAAAGTAAAGTGTTTTTCAAAAGTACATTTTGAAAAACAATATTCTGATTTTGATATAATTAAAATTTAAAAAAATGTTAATGGTTGATTCTTAAGATAAAACATTTGCAGCTCAGTTACTTTTTATTAAATTTAATTCTAGTTTCATTACGTATTATATTTGTTAAAATATGAGTGAAGATAGATGGATAAATATAAACAATAATTCCGCGTGGGAAACTTGCAACCAAATTTCGTTTGTAGTTAATTTAATTTAATTTCAAATAACTTAAATAATACTATGATATATTATTGTTCAATGCTAGAATAAGCATGACTTTATTGGAGCCTTAATTATAATTACAAAAAGGAATGTGGATAATATCAAAGGTTACAGCTTTCTCACAATCGTGAATGACTTTTGGATGCTCGATTCCATATAAATTATTTCTTAAGCTACGTATTTAACCGTAAACTGAGTTTTAGTGCTTGAATAAGCGTTTGCGTGGTAAAATTTTATTACCATCATTATTAGCTATGATAGGTTTGATTTTTACTTTCTTTAGATCCTTAACAGGACACATTTTAATATTTTCATTTATAAAATAGGTCAAACAAATGACAAATGAGTATTTTAAATTAAACAAACTATTCTAAAACAACTTGATTAAAGGAGAGTTTATTTTAATTACGTTACATACCCTGTGATGATATTATATTATAAACAGAGACAAACTTTGAATTTCCATGAACATATATAGAATAAACAATCTATTTCCCATTCAGTGAACTAAAAATAATATTTGAATATACAATACACATTCCAGTCGTGTTTTCAATTTCACTTTCCAGCTAGATAAGCGAAAAACTGCCGTTCCAGATGAAAAACAAAAGAAAAGTTTTCAGTCGATATAACTGACAATAAAAAGTTATGATTGGGGGTGAACGAGGTTTTGCTATACACATTTTTTTACTTCTAATATTTTTTTTCACCAGAACATGATACAATAAATAATATAATATAATAAGTTATAAGAAAAATATGATGAATACTCGTATAAAGAAACAAAATATACATGTATTTTTGAAAAGACAATCTTTCGAGCAGGGTAAACTTTTGAGGTAAACATTAAAAAATATGTAATTGCTTCTAAGCTCTGAATAATTATACTTTTAAAATTAAAAAAATATTTTTCACCTATTCGAAGTTTCCATTTATTTTTTTCTACCTTCATAATCTCAATGAATTTTTTCGTACTTTCCTGTGGTGTTTTTTTTTTGGAAGTAGGTATAAATCTTGTATTCTTGCTTTGTTTTACGCAATTCAATTCTAAAACACAAATGTTAATGGTATTTTTAATGCAATTGATCGATGACAGTATCTGCCGATCCGGCTAATATTAGTCTGTATGTCCCTGATAATTACCTAAGAAATCGAAAACATCAGCTGTTTTTCATTCCTTAATGCAGGGCTATCCTGCCAATAGGCATGCCAATGCGGAGGGCAATGGTGATTTTTAATGAGATTGCCTCGGATATTGAAATCTTCCACCCAGGTGAGAGCGAGCTTAGATGGATGCCATTATATACATTATCAGAATAGGATGTGTCTAACTTACTCGGTAACACTCTCTTTTTCCTTTTGTATATAAATATTGTAATTGTTTCATTATTCTTTTTTTATATTTTAATATGTTTTTGATATTTTTGTCATAACCATACGTATATCGTGTTGTTAACGTATTAAACTTGTAATCTATAATGTTACAACATGTAATAAAAAAAAAATCATAAGGAAACTGTACCCAAAAGTATATTGCTTTTGTATTTACAGCTACAGAATTAAATTCAAAGTTAATGTTAATTGTACGCACTTCTTTGTAGCACCATCAATACAAAAATAAACATAACTATATGCAATCATTTGTAACACGAAACATAAAATTTTATAATCCGTCTTATATTTTTAATGTGTCTATATATAATATATTGACTGTAGAAAAAAAAAATGATTTAGCCCACACAGAAAAAAATTACAAGAGGCACAAAACCGTATGTTTAATGATTTTGGGCGAAAGTCAACACACAAAATAAACAAAACTTTAACGTACGCGAAGGCTAAAATTTGAGTTATTTACCCAACTTCATACTAATTTAGTGAGCCACTCAAGAAAAACCAATAAAATTAATGTGGTTAAAGTACTCTTTCCTGGTCGAAAATTTGATAGACCACCAGTTTTATAAACTTTATAGCTAAATTTATATACTAATTAAGCATTTGGAGCTTAAATCTTTTTTAAAGAACATGTATTAAGTAGCAGTTTTGTAAATATCTAAACATCTATATTGTCAAAAGGTTACGTTCTTTTTCCTTTCTACAGCTGATATTTATACCATATTTACTATGTCTGTATATTTATAAATATGTAGCAATTATATAACAGATAAAAATTTTCATAGATGACTAATTGTACGATACTTGAACAAATATATACTGTAATTATATACTGAAATAATTTTACGTCATCGTAAATTCTTCAACAAGATTATTAGAGAAAATTTTAGTATATTAATAAGTCACTTAATATTCTGACTGCGTTATGAATCAAGCAATCATTTATCAACTTAACTGATAGCTTCAAATACGGCTGAATGGCATATTAATTTGGAGAGTTAAATGATTTAAATATGAAAATACGTACATATAAATGTATTTATGTTTATATTTTTTTATACGTTAAAAAAACAAATTGAAAATATTTTGGCACAAAATTTAACGGTAAATTTGTCAATCTAATATTTTAACCGTAGCTTTGAACAGGAACGGTTTTTGCTCAAATAGCTTTCTTTTTGTTACTGGCTAATTATCCATCTAAAACTTTTTGAACATTATAAGTAAAGAAACTTTTCAACATATAAAAGCTACCAATATAATATTAATATTTTTTATTAACTAATTTCATAAGAAAGCTTTTTTTCATTTAGAAAACTTTTTATTCGACTTAAAAAAATACTGTTACATCTTTATAAGTCAGCATTTTTATATCTTTATTTATGGCAGTATAATTGAGTTGTAGAAAATGGAATAGTATATTAATGTGACACTTATCTGTTTTTGTATTATACTATCATTGTAAGGTTAAAATGCTTAACTTATATTCAGTAACGATTTTCTGACAAAATAAAGTTTTTTTTTTATATTTGAAGAATAAACAATGAAAAATATTTTTCCTGGTAAAAAAAATGAGCAGATCTGAAAAACCATAAACAGTGTGAGCCAACTAGCTTAAGTGGACGGATATCCTTACTTGAATAAAATATGACGGTAGAATACAGTAGTACCAACTTACAACTTTTGCTTAGGACAAAAGCTTTGGAAGCAACAAGCGTCCAATCATCTGCGGATTAGCCGCAGACTCTGAAAGAAAACAACTTGGCACAAAAAAAGAGAATGCAAAATAATGCGGCGATGGGCGATTTTTACATCGTCGTTGCTAATAATAATAACCCGCACAAGCGATCAATTTGCCGATGGATGAAATAAGACAATTCATGGCGGGAACATTATTATTTTCTAGATAAAAAGCGATAATTGGTTTGCAGTTTTATATACTGACAGGCTATTATTATGCAAATAAAGTTTCAAGTAGTTACAACCTTTTAACAGTTTAATAGTAATATTTAAAATCTGAAAATTAACAAGCTCAACGTCAAGAAGTTAATATTTTATGTCATGTCCAAAAGTCAAATATAATGTTGAAGTTGAAGTAAGAATCTTAAGAATGTGAAAATGGTCACTCCAAAAATAGAGTATATATATGTCTCGGCATTATCAAAACTTATGCTTTTTTTGTGTATCAAATGGCTTTACAAATAGTAGGTCACAAAAAATGTCATCAAATTGTTTATATTTCAATTATATTTAAATCTTTTCCATGGATGATTCTCATTCAGTACAATTTAATTTCTACTTATTGAGGATTCATATAAGGGTGTTTCAAATTTCACATGTAATTTATAAAAAAAAACAAAAAAAGCTTTAATTAAAATTAACGCAAATTCGCTGAATAAAGCTATAGTTTTAACGTGTTGAAGCTTTTAACTGCGAATGAAGTAGTCATGTCTCGGCATGTCGGCCGTTGTTCACATCTAGGCCGTGTTTGCTGTGCGAATTTTCTCCCAAAACTCTTAGCCGGCTGTATACATTTCCACTTAAGCAATGCCTCGAGTTAAGCGGCGTAATTAAGCGAAGGTACTCTCGAGTGGTTAATGCAATAAAAAATATTTCTCGAAAAAATTAGCCGCACTTATTTATGGCGTTCGGTTTAAATTAGTCCGCCCGGGGGTGACTTTCGTATTACTTTTTCGCGCTTTAAATTTAAACCGCTGCTAAGACCATGAAAAATGTTGGGGATCTTTGGAATGATAAAATAATACTAACGACATGAAGACTTACATATTTCTAATACAAAATAGGTCAAAATATACCTCAATTGTTTCATTTACAATAACAAAAAATTTTGAAATTATATTCAACCAAAGTTTTCATAAAATAAATACTTTAACTAATTTTGCTGGCGTAAATTGCAATTTTAGTTGAAAATGCAATAAATGACATATTTGGCTCGGATATTATTCGAACATCAAATTGGTTTTAACGTATGACACACGATATTTTTTATTAAATATAATGACATTTCGCCGGTGACTAGCAGTAAATAAAATAGAAAAAAATTATTTAACGAACATACATTCATAATAATATTTGTTAATTATTCAAAAAACTTAATCAAAAACAGTTTTAGTCAAAAAAAAAAATTCGTTTTCAGGCTTTTATTTAGATTCATTTATAAATATTGATTGGTTTGATTTATATAAAAAAGTGCCAAAATAATTTCAACAAAATTGTCACATAATAAGAAGCAAAATTCAATATTAGAATATTTAAATAAAAAAATAAAATTTTGTGGTAATTTAAGTTAGGTTGTAAATTTTAAATATTGTTGCATTGGTTTTTATTTCAATCAGTGTGCATTAGTTAATATTTGCTTCAATTTAATAAGATGAATTTTAGTCATCTCTTTACTACAGAAACAAAACCAATCCTTTTAAGTATTCAACGAATTGTCCATTAAAATATCACAATGAAATGGCTAACGTACAAATTAATTAAACTATTTAATTATAATTTAATACTATAATTTAGCTATTGGAGTTAACGTTAACTCAATTAATTACTAACATTCCTGAGTTACGGCAAAAAAATTAAATTTTGATCTTTATTATGATCAGGTAATTATTCTCTTAAGTATCAAGCATTTTCATTGAAGTCTATTTAGAGCTTTATGAGAAACAATGTTTTTAATAATCTTCAACTTCGC
Source organism: Rhyacophila evoluta (assembly GCA_022683975.1). Lineage (NCBI taxonomy): Eukaryota > Metazoa > Arthropoda > Insecta > Trichoptera > Rhyacophilidae > Rhyacophila > Rhyacophila evoluta. The sequence goes on from JAGVSQ010007795.1 coordinate 12,277, forward strand.
ATCGCCCAATTTTGTTGGAGTCTAAAAATAAATATCACTGTAAGCGCGGATGAAATTCACGCAGCGCAAAGTTTGAAAATCATTTTCAGTATCAGACTCAAGCCTACATAGTTGTTCGTAAAATGGCATCGTAAATTAAATATTATCTGACATTGAGTTTTATTAAATTTTATAGGTCATAGGTTAGAATAGTGTTCATGTTTTGATATAGGTGAACCAATCCGCGGTGGCGTCATTTTCCTTGCGAGTATTTCTTTGAAATAGTCACTTGTAAATGAAAACATCTTATCACATATATTAACGTTCAAATAATTCGATATTACAAAATTCTTTCCTGGAGTAGTTCAAATAAAAAAAATGTAAAAGTTTAGATTATTTAGTCTATCATAGATTTATCCTTAGTATATGATATACCAAGTAGTTGCATGGTTTTTAATTTTATCATATCCGCCATGAAAGTTGGGTATATTACTGCGTGAAAAAGATCACTTCAGAAAAAGAGTATCTAGATATTAGCAATGTAAAGACATGCCTTGGCCGATTTTTTCACCAGAATTGGTTCTCAGCCAATAACTAAATCAATTTGCTATCTAGTCTTGCTTTTAAAATAAGCACTCAATTATTGATGTTGACGTTCATTGTTCTGATGAGATTTTAAGCAAGAATTGTTATTTGCATAAAATCCCAAAATAAATTTAATTTGTGGTAATTCACTAATATATAATTAATATTTTCGACTGATGGTGCTTGATAGAAACTGATTTTAAATTCTAAATTATTTAAAACTGGTAAACCAGTTGGTTTACCAGTTTATTAATATATGTTAATATTTACTGTATTTTAACTATTTTGTCTCCCCGGTTAGCGTAATTCGTAGCGTGCGCGCCTAGCAATCCGGAGAATACGGGTTCAAATCCCCATTTGTTGGATTAAAAAAAAATCTAAAAATGCAGGACTGAATACTCATTGGGTTGAGCAATTGTCTGATAAACGATTGTCTGTTGAGACGTCTTCACATTACCGAGAGTTATATATTCCACTCGGAGTGGATATTTTCATAATATGTAGATCCATATGCTCCGCTTTGGGAGCAAAAATGGCATGAAAAAAACTATGGAATTCGGTATTATTAGAAATTACATACATCTATGAAATTTGAACGTACGATTCTTGATGGTATATAATCTGTAGACGCTTACAAATATAACGATCAATTTTAGTTTAATAAGCTTTAATAAATAACTTCAATATATTTTACTACAGCATCGGTAATACGTAATATATCACTATGAAATACGTGGAAACAGCCGCAGATAATTTATCGAACAAGCAAATATTTTCAAATACCAGTTACAGTATATCCATGAATATGTCTACAGCAACACTCGTCGATTTTCCTCATCCAGTTTTCCCATTGCACGCACCCGTTATAATCCTTTACGTCACCGGTCCGTACTCCCACGTAAATATATAACGTTACCATTACGTTATCTACCCTACTTCTCAGTTCGCGAATCGCTTATCGTCCTTCTCCCCTCTCCGCGACGCCGATAAAACTTGTTTCATCGGTCCTTTAACAAGATTATAGCGTCGGCCGATACATCAATAGCTGGTTGAGGCTAGTCGAGCATGGGTGATCTATCGTTTCCTAACAATAGTCTATCAAACATAATTGATAGCGGAAATAATTTACCGTGGGAAATTGATACTTTTAAATTAGGAAATTGAAATTTTTACTAACCGTATTAATTCTTATTTAAAATCTCGTAATACTCTATTTTAATACATTACAACTCTATAATGGTTTTCATAATTCTTTAAAACCTCGTAGTGCCATCAAAAACTTGATATATGCACAGTGCTTTTGCTATGATGTGAGAAATATTTTTGTAAAGATGTTTTGGTATTTCTTTTCTTTAAATAAATAAGATACTTGACAAATACTACTCTCAATTGTTTCTATTGATAATCATTATTGGGGTCCCAATTTCAGACTTTACTGATAACCGTAACTTAATGAAGCATATGAAGGGATTTTTTTTTATGTATATGAAAACTAAAGATCTGCTGGACCTCCAATGATTTGGTGGAAATATATGCCAAAAAAATAAACAGCATTATAAAATGTCACAAAAATCACTTCACTTTTTGTAGTCGATGGAAGGTTACTTAAAGTATTTGCGATTTTAATAAATTTAATATGTGTTTTTATAATATATGATATTGCCTTTTATTTGACAAGATTTTATATTCTATGAAAATGATTCGCTGATGACATCAGCACGCACGATAAAACGAGGTATTTTGTTTTAATATTATCGATTTGGTCCTTAATCTCTTTCAATTAATATTTGGCCTATTAATATCTAATTATAGTATAGTATGTGTTTAAAGCATTCTATATGTATGCTATATGATCAAAATTTAAAGGCGTATAGAAAAAAACACGATAATTTATCTAAAGTATTTTTCTGGATTAATTTTCAAAAACGTTAACTATGAGCCAACTGACACTTATCAATGAGTAACATTAATGTGTGGATAATATTTTCAAGAAGTAATCTATTTGTGTCTCCCCGGTAGCGTAGTTGGTAGCGTACGCGCCTAAAGATCCGGGGAATGCGGGTTCGAATCCCCATCTGTGTCGCATTTTTAAAAATCCAGAAATGCAGGACTGGTTGCCTATTAGGTTGAGTAATTGTC
>JAGVSQ010007796.1:0-14978 GCA_022683975.1 Rhyacophila evoluta
ATATCACTGGCTGCAAATAATTTATGTCACTAGCTGTCAATATTTTATGGCACTGCCTGAATGTAATAAATTTATATACGCCACAACCTCAATATCTCAAAACTATAAAAATGCAGCTAATGAGATGTACCTTAAAAGGGCGATATGATGTTCGCATTTCTACTTAAAAAGCGGATATGGAAGAAGAGGAAAAATAATAAACACTCGATTGTAATAGTTTTTTATTATGAATAAGTTGAGGTGTCATACGGCGAGCATCCTGATTACGTCACACACTGCTTGACCAAATAAGTTTTTTTCAGTTACGCTTTTTTCTCATTCTATTTCTTTTAACTTCAGCACACTTGAATGCGTGGCAACGTCTTGGGTAATTTGTATCTCGGGACATTCCCGTCAAATAAAGTAAATCGTTTCTTGATATCCGAGCTCTGGGATACGCCTGATTAAGACCAGGTGTAACGACAGAGAGGGTGGATGGTAGGCACACTTTTTAAAAAAGTCCCTTGGTACCGAGGAGTAAGCACTCATGTTTTGCTGCTGAATGGTTGTTAGTTCAAATCTAACAACTGCTAAATATACTTTTTTAATATTCTAAAATACCATATTGAATGTTTCTTGGGTTGGGTAATGGGCTGACAAGAAAATATTGTCTATTTTTAATTATAATATATAATATTGTAATTATAAATAGAATTTCCACTTTTAGGGTAAACGAGGTAATAAATAATTTAAATAAATTAATTTGATGTTTTTATTTTTTTGTAAACACGCAACATTATTTGACTCTCGTGACCAAATGGATAATTTGTCGCGTATGTGAATCAACGAGTATTCTTAGATGATGTAAATAGTTATAAATATAACGTAATAGATATGAAGGGATGGATAATTAGCTAGCAATCAAGCTTCACAAAAACGCCTTCTAACATAAATAGACAGATGTCTGTGAATTTTAATATCCCTTTTTAAACAAACGTAATTATAATATGAAAAATGGTGCATTAGCTTGGAATAACTTATCAGTTTATTTTGTTTGTTGGTTGGAAACAGAAGAGAAGTTTTTACAAATTGGCGTATCCCATTCAACTAACATCGTAAAATCAATTTTACGATGTATGTTGAATTAATATCAGTGAAAGATTTTAGTGTTTAAAACGTTTGTGCATAAAAAATTAACTCATTATGAAAAAATTAAATTTGTCGTCTTTTTTTCCGATAAAACCATTGTGGTCATTTTTATTTGCGTTAGCGTTGAGGATAAATTATGCAAAATTACACAATTGAACAACGCGTAGAAGTTGTAAAAATTCATTTTAAAATTAGTGGAAATTTCGCGGAATGAAAATGAAATTTTAAATGTAAGCTGATTTTAGGACTCTCGATGGCATATATTGTGGTAATAATATATGAATATTTATAGGAACGTAACGATTGACAGTCAACTCTTGGTTTGGCGTCTTGATAGCATTCTGCATGGCACATCCATCTCTGTCAGTAATCAGTACCTATGTATCCTACAAAATAATAAAACCCCAATTGCTTCTTCTCTGGAGGTATCGAATTGAACAAAATATTACTTCTAAGCAAACGTAAATTTTTTGCATCAGTTTGGCCAAGCCAGACTTTTATTTCTTCGCAAAAACTTTCCGGCTAATTTCAATTCATTTATGATAATCCGCGCCGATATTTTTTCATTCATCTCATTTGCTTCGCCTAGGTGTTATTTTTTTTCCAGTGACGTGCACTTTCTCGCTTTAAACAAGCCCTATCTAAAAATATTACATTATAAAGGCACTCCAGCCTATATCTATTATTTTCAACCCAAAGAAACCGATATTGTGAAAAAACTATAACTCTTCGCATTTGTTTAATACACTTTAGCAAATAACAAATCCGGCAGTCGTATTAATAGACATTTAAAATTGAAATCACAATTTACCCATCTTCTCAAAACTGTTAATTTGTAAGTTAGTGACTATATATTATTTGGTCTCCCCGGTAGCGTAGTTGGTAGTGTGCGCGTCTACCAATCCGGAGAATGCCGGTGCGAATCCACATCTGTCGGATTTTAAAAATCTGAAAATGGAGGATTGGATGCCCATTGGCTTGAGTAGTTGTCTGAGAAATAATGCTCGTGAAAAATAATCTGTCAATGTGGGCGGTGAGCGAACAGTATGTTATATATAATGTAGCCTGAAGATGCCGAAAGGCGAAACCCGGGTCGCTAACAGTGATGTCACATATGGAAGTTTACCAGTTTTAAATAATTTAATCTACTGTTTGATTAAGGTTTCCTCCATTCTTTTTCAATCGTATTTACACTAAACTTTTTGTTGCCAAGTATTTCTTATTCATCTAAGCAATTCGTATTTTTTACACTACTTAAATTAGTTGTATTTATAATAAGTTACAAAGTAGTACTGCACTGATTTTCTTTTATTAATTTAAGCTCGAAAACTTTCCATTCGAACGTGGAAATATGCAAAAGGCGAACAAACTTTGGTACGATAACTGTTCATGCAAATTCCGACATTTTAACATGAACGTTTCCAACGTTTTTAGAACAATAACTCACATCACTTGCAAAATGTTCACTAAGTGATTACAGGGAGCACTCATAAATGGAGTGTACAAGAAGAATATCACTCTTTTCATTAATCGTTATTTACTTGGTAGAACTTTATAATTTTACATTATAACTCTATAATGTTTAAATAAATACATGCAATATTAAAACCCTTTCACTGGGGGACAACTTTATTATGTAATGTAAGCGTCAACAAATATGTAGTAAATGGATATTATTATTTCTGAATTATTGTTCTTTTTTTAATAGATGGTGCATCGGCTGCCGGTTGGGGCCCTTGGAGTGCCTGGTCTCCCTGCTCAGGAAAATGTGGTGGAGCAAGAGCTCGGTATCGATATTGCGACTCACCACCGCCTCCCTATGGAAGTCCTTATTGCAAGGTAAACAGACTTAAAAAATAATCCACATTTTCAAGAGAACAATGAAACTTTAAAACTGATATTTTATGAGCAAAGAGTAGTCGACAACTAAGTCCCCGCTTAAATCAGCATGTCCCTCTTGGCATCATCACAGATTCTAATAGTGATAGTTGTCTAACATTTATTTTTTCACCATGCGAATAGCTAAATCTAGCCATATTAAGTGAAATGAGAGAATTGGCGCCTTTAGTGCATCTGGAAATGCCTAATTTCAATTTTAATACACTCATTGGACAAGTTAAAATAAAAGGCAAATTAAAAAGAGCTATAAATACAAGGTTATTATCTACACTAGTGTCTCCAATTAAGCAAGTCAAAGAGATTTTGCAAATTTTCACACTTACGTTGGCAGCAAAAGTTTTTATGTTACTGTATACTGTCAAATATTTACATATACACATTATTCAATTCGTTTTCAATATTTTCTCTGTTATCACATTTTGTACAAATTGATTGATACATTTTATAATATGTGGCGTAAATTATATATTTGAACACACTTCAGGGGGCGGCAGTTGAGTCTGAGCCATGCGGAGGTGATGAAGGAAGCGGAAACGCAGCAGGATGCCCTTGGGAAGCAGACGCTGATTTGGGAGGACCCTGCAAGTGTGGCTGCGTCCTTCGATTAGGCGGTACCAAGAGGAAACTTGCTGCATCAGCTCAAGCTTGCAAGGGGAGAACCTTCTGGCTTATGCAGGTAAATAAATAATATCTACCGGTGATGAAAACTCAATACTTATCAGCTGTCCAAATTTTATAATACTAACAGATTATTTCATGAAACATTTTTTTAGAGATAAAATTAATTCACGAGTATTAAAATGTTTTGTACTTTATGTTTGATATATGAAACACATCCTATTTTAAAAAAGCAAATATGAAAATTGTTCTTCTAGCACAGTAGTAGAAAAGAGTTGTGTTTCTTAGAGCAAGTTCTAGGAATGAGATAATTTATTCTGGAAGACTTTTACAGTATTTTGCGTAAATGAAACTGTGTGATAGATGAAATCAATGTTTTCTTTATAATCATTAATCACTACCATAATATAAGTTATCTTATATTATTGAACGTTATTAATTATCATTTAGGATTATTAACAGATTATTAAGTGAAATAATCTAATCTATCATATTTAATTGCTTGAAATTATATCGTTTATGATTACAGGCTTCTAGGGGACATGTAGTAAAGCTTCAAATCGAACGCTATCGACTTCCATGTGGGGCTCAATGGCTGAAAGCTCGTGACGGTGGCACACCTGGTGCTGAGCTTCTGGCAGAGTGGCCCGACGATATGGAAGGTGGAGACGATATGAAAGTTGAAATCACATCAACGGGTCCTGATCTTCTACTCGAGTTCTTTTCTGATGAACTCTTGGCTGCAGGATCAGCGTGCCCGGGTGGATTTGTGGCGATAGCTGAGCAAATAGGTATTCAATCACAAATTTGTATGTTACCCTGAAGTCACAGTTGTATATATAAGAAGTGTGTGCAAATGTAGATAGTCAAAAAAATTTAGACCAACCCGTTAATCATCACAAACATTTCCATAACAATGATGTAATTAAATTAGTATTTTAATGGGTTTATGAATAATTCTAGAAACAACATGTATGAATCTGTTATGTACTAATAAGATATTACTTATTTAGTTACTATTATCACCTATGATAACCTTCTTCTAGTCTTTATATAACAATTTTGGTTTTTAATATGAAAAATGTTGATATAAAAGATATTGAAATTACCAATTGCACAAATAAATATATATATATGGCAAAATTATCTTTAATTAGCCAAGTTATCATTGATTTTGTAATTATTTCAGAACCTGTTGCCGCAAATGCTTCTGCGAGTTTATCAGCTATTGCTGGAAATCCTCGATTGGGAAGTCAAGTAATGGGTGGTGCGGCTTTTCTGGCAATTTTGATAGCCGTTGCGGCATTACTGACGGGTCCTGCTGCTTGTTGGTTGGTTATGAGAGCTCTTCATGCCACCAGGAAATATCAAAGAGCAAATGATTGCGATTCACTAGCAGATTCTGACAGTAAGTCTGTAATACTTGATGCAACATTTACATTTATACATATTTGCTTTTTAATTGAAAAAAAAATGGATACCATAGTGTCTACTGAAATCCCTGCCATTAGTCAATATTTTTACATCTATCTAGGATATTTCACTATAATGGTTATAAAATATTTTCTAAGATCTGCACTACTACTACTCATTAAGATAATCAAATTAATTTAATCGAATTAATAATTCTGATATAGGAAATTTATTAATTTACTACTAAATATTTCCAGTTGCCCAAGGTTCTGCAGCGGCATTAGGTGGATCAAGAGGGACATTACTATCCGAAGTTCTCTCACTTAGAAGACTACGGGCTTCTGGCGGAGGAGGCGGTGGAGCTGGCCATCGATTACTAAGGGAATCTAGAGACCTTGATGAAACACCCAATATTGCACCAGCCAATGGAGATGAAACCAATGCTGGAGGGTATGTTTTCGTGGGTCAATAGTAGATCAGAAGAAAGTGCAACTATTATCACAAAATTGTTTAAATATAATATTAACGTTTAATATAGATTATTATTTGCAGTCGAGTTAAACCCTTTGATGTACTCAGGCTGTTTATAGGAAGAATATTCAGCATTCGCTAACAAGAATATTAAAAATGATCAATATGTTGGTTGCCAAGTTGCAAAACCCGGTCTAGAGGTTTTTTTGAGTTTTGAGTAAATCACAAAACACTGTTTTGGATATATATAGTGATTTTAAGTGCTATTTAAGTTATTTAATATCTTCCGGAGTATAAATAAAAGTAGAATTGGATGCAGTTAAGCAAATGTCAAATATTTTTATAATAATATTACTAGATGACAGTATAAAAAAATATATATTTTATTAAATAAACACTTTACAGAAATCAGTAACATTATTTTTAGCTGGTCTTCTGGAAGCAGTGTCACCCTGGCTGCAGTAACAGTATCAGGAAATGCTATTCAGAAAGGAAGCTCCCGCCCGGCATCAGGAGGGAGTTTACCGGCTCAGTCGTCGGCATCCACTGATGGACAACAACAGCATTCTTCACCTCTTCGCCGATCTCGGACTTGCTCACCTGCCAGACATCCCCACCTTACTAATCCTCATTCATTGGTAATTTAAATAATATAGTATGGTAAATTATGTTTCTAAAATTAATTAAATTAGTGCAGTTATCATATTATTTATTATATCATATTTAAAAAGAAACAATCTTTTAAGTTGTCTTCATTTATATCACAGGACTATATTTTGAAGAGAGTATTTTCAAATATCCCTTTGGGGGTGCAAGCGGTGAGGAAATAAACGACAATTTGATAAAATAATCTAAAGATAAGCATTTTAAATTCTACGCAGTCTAGACATATGTTTTATATAATAAACACATTCTGTATTCAAATAAATATTACTAATACAGTCAAATCCTGTTATAATGAAACTGGCGGAACCATCTTTTTTGTTTCGTCATTGTGGAAATTTTGATATTTCTGTATTCATTATAATGCGATAAATATATATAGATATATATATATATAGTCAATATTTTACGCCACAATTATTATATATTTCGTCTTATATATAAGTCTTTTAGTTTGAGAAGTATTTTGATAAAATATTCATAACTATAGTTTTATACTGGATAATGCTGAGTTCAATAAAAAAGTTTGAAATATTGAGTATATCTTGTTTTTGTTGTTAATTATATTAAATTTAATTTACTAAGTCATGTTATTTTACCGGAATTTTTAAGATATCTGACGGAGATTCTCCATCAATATCAGTGGACATGAGCACGAGTGAGAGAGACAGTGATAACTCGAGTGATATCCGCGATTCCAGAAGAGTGAGCGAGTCGTCCAGATTTCAGCGGAGGACCACTGTTTCCGAGAATGGTTCCAGGTGTGAGAGTGTATCCACTTTGACAAATGTGAGTCTTGAAAATAGGAGAAGAATATAGAATATTTTTTACGAAATACAAAAAAAACTTCTATTAAAGCATGTGAAATAGCAAAAATATTAAAACTTCAATCAGCAGCTCACGCAATTTTGCTGGCACATTTAGTCGATATTATTTTGATGTTGTTAAATAGGTAAATATCGTTCAAATTATTTATGCATTTTAAACAATATTTCTTTTCTTTTTTTTGAAGGGATGCTATTCACCGGCGTTGAGTGCCACAAGCTGTGCGCGCGTACGAGCTACTGGAGGGAAGGAACGAAAAGAAAGAAGAAATCTGCGACTGCGAGCTCCTCCATCAGATTTAAGTTTGGCTGCTCCCGACTTTGAATTAGATTATTATGACTACAACGTAACAAATGCTGGATGTGTTCCAGGATCTTACTTGGGAATGGATCCAGCATTTTTAGTATGGATACCTCCTCTACATGAAGACGATGAAAAACCATATCACACCTATGAAGAAATACTTCCACGACTAAATTTGGATCCAGGAAGTAATACAGAATCTCCAGAAGACTACCACGACCATCCGACGTTACCAAGAGAGAGGTTGAGATCAGAAGAAGAGACGTCGATATCGTCTTCAAGAATTAATAGGAAATTGTTGACCAAAACTAATATTGTACATCCTTTGAATTATAGCATATCAGATTTATCACCATCAAAAAATGAGCCACCTGTAATCGAATCGAATAAGCTTTTTTATCCGAGACACGAACCTCAGAGATACGTCTCTATTCCGATGAAAGAGTTGAATGTCAGTAAAAAGCTTCAAAATATTTCCGCCGGTGAGCAGTACTTGTCGGATGAGAAGGAAACGATGTGCGAAAAATCACCGACGCCGCGGCGGGTCGATGTTACAGATATCCAATTTGCCGACGAAGATTCTGACAGTTCGAACGAACAAAAATTTGAAGATGGTGTTGACAACTCCGATAACAGATCTTTGTCTCATAAATTCTTGAGAACATAAACATATTATCACGCCACAAGTATATATTTCTTCGTAATAATTTTCTTGCAAATATTTTTTTTTTCGTCTGCCTTTCATTACCAATATTTTTTTATTTCAAGTCGATTCTAAAACATAAATACGAACGGTTTTTACGAGGAGTCTGACTGCTGAAGCTCGGGGATTTGTCGTGGATTTAATAAGAATACGAGTTTCTCATGCGTATTGTTACACGATACATTCTCAATCTGCGTATGAAGTAATGACGAGCTTCACACATTATTCTCTCGAACTCGCTTGTTGAGCTCGGGTTCATAAGTGGTCACGTCTAGAGACACGTCCGGGCGACTGGAAGCCCATATGTTATATTTATGCAGGCAGAAATACATTGTTAATAAAGTTTGCGCTCTATACAGTTGAACGGTTTCAATTGTGTAAACGTCAAGTATTATTGTGACAGAACCACGGATTTGTTTATATTTTCGGCGTGGTCGCAACATATGAAAATATCCTACCGTGACTCTAGCTAGAGTGTAATATATTTTAATGTTTTTGTCCTGACGCGGGCTACTATGGACCAAATGGACATTAACAATGTTTTTCCCGCCATTTTTTTTCTCTAAATAATCGATGTTTTGAAAATTGGTTTCCCAAAGATATTTTAGCAATGAAAATGTAGTACCACATGGGTTACTCTCTTTTATAATTAATATATATTATTTATAATGTATGAAAGGTGATAAGTAGATAGTTAGGTACATATTATAAGTATTTATTTACCCGCATGAGACAATGTAAAAAAATCTTATCGAAATTCCTCTAATGAGTGCAATCTATTTTACCATAAGAATAAATAAATTTATTTTAAATTATAACCTCAAGGGCATTTAGAAACATTATTTAACTAAGTACGTTATGTTAATCGTAATATAAATTCATTTTTAATATTTAAACTCAAAGACTTTAGGAATGTAAGTAATTCATTTGTAAGAATGATTTTTTTTGTATATTTATCGCCATATTTTATATCTTCTTTGGGTTTGTTATTTGTTCATAACTATGATTCACATTATGATAATTGAAGTTATATGAAGTAATTTTAGAAATGTAATTTAATCATTTCAGATTATATTTTAATATATTGTAATACATTATATACGTCGGTTTAGCATTTTTTGAAGTTTTCAAAATTATTGTAGGATACATTAGTGCAATAATACCTGCCCAAACATCTGCTCATAAAAAGAAATAAGGATATATTTTTTAGAAAAGTGTGAATTTGAGTTTTGACACATTTCTCATGCTTTTTGCGTCAGAATTATTATTATAAAAAAAAAACAAATGAAACCATTTCATTACTCCTTTATGTCTCCGAGACATATTTTTAGGATAAATATAATATCGTCGCTGTTAAGGAAAAAGTCACAAACCAACATTTTTCCAAAATCGACTTTTTTGTTAAAATTTACCAATATTTCGAATATCCATAATATAAAATTATAATTCACTGTGCAATATATGGCAAATAATAAGGGAAAATTTTGCAAAAAATTAATATATTTCCTGATTTTAGTACACAAAACAAACTTTACGCGTTTATCTCCGCAAAGTGTTATTTTGATTTAATGAATATTACCTTTGTAAATGTTCATAAATGGTTACAAAGTTTCTTTATGAGCCAGTGTATGAATGAATTTTATTGATTGGCTGCAAATAATTGATAATACCGATTCACACATTATTCCGAATGCGGAGTTCTCATTTGGCAATTTTGCCAAAGCGAATCGCTTGACCCGTTACGTGACCAAGAGAAATCGAATGAAATCTATAGTGGTTTGAAGATTCTTACTATAGATTTCATTTTGTCATTTCTCTCAGTCACGTGTCGGGTCAAGCGATTTGCTTTGTCAAATTCGCCAAATGAGAACTCCGCAGAATGAATAATATTAATAGTTTATCATTCACGCTTAACTTTTTATATTTTTCATTAATTAGAATATTATATAATGTACTATAGTTTTTCAGTACAAATAAATAATGCTCAGTAACTCATTTACTTATATATATCTGTATATTCAACATGTATTTGAAGACGGCATTGTTGACTACATAAATAATGTTTATGGCGGTGACTTTATATTTATTATGAAGTTGCAGGTATCTTTTTTTACGTTTTAAAATCTCCAGTCGTGGTGATTATATTTATTTGTTTATTCACCTTTGGTTGCGAACGAAAAAAGTTTGTAATATTTCACACAGTTATAGAGACAGAATATTTTTCACTTCCCGCAAGAGAATTTTTCGCTAACGAAACGTCGTAAAGTTGGAATTATGAGAGAAAATAGAACTATGGAAATTGAATACAAAACAAAGCACCGGTAAACCTTGGAAGCTTATTCCAAACGGATATCAAGTAGTTGGTAGTATACCAACTATCCATTCGTGCTGTATAGATACCCATATTAATGAAGGATAGCAGAAAGTTTAATAATTATAATTAATTACACTATCTAAATTAATAAATTATTTCAGTATATATTTTGGCTGCACAAACATAATCATTATATTTTGTAAATATACTGTGTAATTGAAATAACAATCGACGTCTCTTATAGAACCAATACATCTGTACAATTATAAATATATTGTAAAATTGAGTTCTACCAAGCAAATACTAATTTAATATTCACCTATGACTATTTAAATTGGGCACTTTATTATTACTCTACCATACTACAATACCATAAGAAAAATAGCATACGCTCTTTGCATGCAGACATTAATAATTTATACCATCTGACCCTCACGTGTATTAATTATTATTTGATCCTCTTAATATATTTTAAAATCAATAAATGTATTTAAAATATATTTGTTTTATATACTGCGTAATATTTGGCTGGCTCAGTGCCAGACATAACCATACAACATTGAAGTGATTCAGAGATAAATAGAGATCAACGATGGCATTATTAAAATCCCCATCACTGATATAGTAGAAAAATAGAGAAACATAAAATTTGTAAAACACTAACTTTTTCCGGCATTTTATTATTTGAAATTTTGATGAAATGATTTAAAAATGAAATCGTAGTTACCAGAAAAGTTACAGCTGTCAATCGATCAATTGTCAATTGATTTGAATTTGTATTGAGAGTTAGGCATATTGCCATCGATAAATTGATGTTTCCCAAGTAATTTGGAAGGAAAAAACAGTATAATTAGAAAGTGTCGGCTAGTCATGTCTTCAAGCCGACACGTCGTCGGTGTCCCGCAAGGCCGCTAAAACTATCTATAGAATGTATTCGTATGACCTGGGAGGACGCAAGAATACTGGCGGGCGACAGGGACTCTTGGAGGCGGCACGTGGTGTCCATATGCTCCACTTAGGGAGCGAACATGCAAGAAGAAGAAGAAGAAGTCATGTTTAGCACTGAGCCATCAATATTAACGGTCATTTTTATTTCATTGTATTACAAATTATTATATCTAGTTGATGTTTTGATAATTGGTATTTGTATTATAAGTTGCATAATAAATTAATAATTCTTCGGCTCGATAAAACAAATATTATGATGTTCTTGTTTATGACCGTGACCGTACATATATATTGTTTCCTATTTATTTCACTGTATTATGATCAAACATAATATAATTATAGTATAGAGTCATTAAAAAGACCACTGTAGATTTCTACGAAAATTAATATCTAATATTAGCATAATAAAAACAATGTATGATTATAATCCTAAGAAAAAACAGTAGCTTGAATATATTTAGTGTTACACTACCCCATGATATAAAAAATTGTAAATAATTTTCATTTAACCATTATTTATATGAAAATCAGTTTTAATTAGCAATATTTATGTGTTCACATTTAACTATATATCATAGAATTAAGGTTTTAGTCTAGTATCAAAAAATAAGTAAAATTGATTATAGCAACTATTTATTAAGCTATCGTATTGAAGATTATTATTTATATAAGTGTAAAATTATTGAATTTTGTTTATTTATTATTTGTTGATTAAATTTGATATTTTAAAATGTGATTGGATTTATTTGTGAAATGATTTATGATTAAAAATAAGAATAAAGTCATTTTATCTAAAACAATGTATTTTATTTTTAGTACATTCACATGCATTTTTCGATTACAAATAATAGTAATAGTGGACTAACCAGAAAGCTTGTCTCCCCGATAGTGTAGTGCAGTGGTCGCCAAACTCAAGTAGGATGTGAGCTACTTTTGGAAAATAAATTGACTATGTGAGCTACTTTTACACATTTCTTCTTTATATTTTTTTATCATCGTCGTTTATCGTACCATACACAATATTATTATATCACTTTATAATTAGAGCATTAGGACTTAAATTAATTATTTACAAAAAAGATATATAGTTTAAAAATATCTAGAAATAAGTGAGTAAATGTGAAAATAATTAATGAAAGGAATTAGTGGCTTTCACTTTCCTCCACAATTTTTTCAATTCTTGGTAAGTACCTTGACACTCCCATCTAAATTAAATTATCAAGACGTACATCTATGAGTCTGTTTCTGTATTTACTTTTAACCATCTTCATAGTGAAAAACGTTGATTCACATAAGTATAAAAAACATTGCCTTCATTTTGCATATACGCAATTCATAACGCAATTCGAACTACTTGGATACTTTTCTGTTGGGACAAAATGCCACACAGATTCTATAGTTGAGGCAAATCTCTGAAGCGACAAATCACATTAAATTCTATCAATTCCATTTCTGATGAAAGGCCATCTTCATGAAATTTTCAGCGATACAACTGGATAGTTTTTCGATGTCAAAAATTATTATTCACATTGTGGAGATCCACATATTCTACTCTCCATCTTCACACATGGTAGATCAGTATGCTCAATTTTCAGAGCGGACATAATATATAAAATTAAAAAAATATAAATTGTTCAAATACCCTTCTGGTAACTTTTTAACCCTCGCCAGAAAGTCTCACACACGCGTCACTGGTAACACATTGTATGTTTTTTGCCAGTTTATTTTTAGCGTAAAACTTTTTAAAAATACCTGTGATCTTTTGAGTAGTAAATAATAATGCATTTTCCCAGATCTCATGACTGCGCGCTGTTGTTTATATGCCCTTTGTTTACTT
Source organism: Rhyacophila evoluta (assembly GCA_022683975.1). Lineage (NCBI taxonomy): Eukaryota > Metazoa > Arthropoda > Insecta > Trichoptera > Rhyacophilidae > Rhyacophila > Rhyacophila evoluta. The sequence goes on from JAGVSQ010007796.1 coordinate 13,123, forward strand.
GCAGAATACTAGAGCGAATCTCGAATCCGTCTGGGATATATGAAATTTAATATAAAAGTTTAACCAGCCATATATTCAGCCTGTGGCTATCTATCTTTGTAAACTAAACCGAAGATTTTTTCTCTATTTTTTGAACTTCATAGTAAATAATATGCCCAATTTGTCACTGAACGAAGCAGTTATATTTTATATAAAATATCACAAGGAAAATAGCTTTTAGTTGCAGGCAATATACAATATGTTGTATTGACCTAATATTCAAAGAGTGAGTTTCATAAGGAAATTTGAATTCGGAAACCATTATAACCGAAAAAAAACTCAGTAGTTCAGTCTCAGACTGTGAAGAGGAACGTACAGGAGACACAAAAACGTTTATTTAATGATTTTGAGTCAAAGTCAAAACGTTACATACCACAACGTTGAAGTGCATGAAGACTAAAACTGGTGCTTCATTTACTCAATACGATATTAAATTTAAGTTATTTTAAAAAAATACAATTTATTAGATGGAAACCTTCTTTCCTGGTCACTAATTTTACAAGCCATCCTTTTTTCGAACTTGAAGGCTAAATTTAGACACTATTTCGGCACTTTCATCTTACAACCTTTTGGTAGAACGAGAAGAAATATTTTGACAGATTATTTTTATTTATAATTATGCATATTCGTTTGGTGTGAATCAAACCCGCATTCCCCGGATTGATAGGCGCGCACTTAATTTATTATGAACTTTGTTCCAAAAACAGTTTAACATTGAAAGTTGCTATCATTTTTTAAGGCGAACCCAGAGTAGACATTTTTATTTGCTGTTCAATAAGTAAACGTTGAGATTAAATCATGGATAGATACACAATTAATCGAGTTGAAAACGTACAAATTTACTTTCAAAATGATGAATACTTTTAAGAGAAAAAATGCCCGAAAAATTAAAATATCTTTTTATTTTGGGACAACCCATCCATATTATTGATCATACCCGGAGATTGCAGCTTCAGATGCTACAGCTGCTAAAAAAATTTTAAATCTCTAAATTACGCATAAAGATTGCATCGGAGGGACCATAAATATAACCAATCTGATTATTTAAAAATGAAGATCTGCCTTATTAATTTCGGTGTCACATGCTCCACTAGTTTTCTATAATGGTGGTATAGCCAAAATAATCATCGACAGACTTGTACAGCTATATTTATAATGATTAATACTTGTTGTTGTTGTAATATGTTGATATTTAAAAATATTTACACAATATATTACGAATAATAGTATAAATTACATAATAATAATTATAATTGACATTGTTTCAGTACATTGTTGTAATGCAAGTGAAAATACGTAAAGTAGTGATTTTTTGTGGCAGTTTGAATATCGCTGGTAACATTAATGTGCACTTTAAAAGTAAAGCGAAAGCTGAAATAGAAACTTAAATGAAGTTACCGTTAAAATTTAAAACAAATTATTACAAACCCGATAAAATTAAATTCATCCGAGCGGTGAAAAAGAATCCAAGATGTCAGATTTATTTCATGACGGTAATGCAAAGAATAGTTGAGCTCGCCTAATCAAACATGTCTATATTTCACTAACAAGCTGGATATTTGTTTAGCATTTGAGTTTAATACATAACGGTAATTTGGGGTATAGAATTATTTATTAGCTTTAATATTTTTAATCCCTGAAATATTGCTTGGCAAACATGAGCAATGAATAGAATACGTTGTACGCTCACATATCATATTTATTTAATAGCGAAACAGGGTAGTTTTAATTTTGGTCTACATGATATTATGTTAGGTATCAGAATGCATTTAGTAGATATTTTTTTATCAGTAAATAAATATAAATACAATATATTG
>JAGVSQ010007797.1:0-14976 GCA_022683975.1 Rhyacophila evoluta
CGCAATATGTGGCCGAGCCAGGTCCAGCGTCGCAGCTTCACTTTGTCAGTTATAACTGGCTGCATAGTCCTTTCTCTTACCTTCTCATTTCGAAGTTATAAGTGGCTGCATAGTCCTTTCTGTATAGTTGAATACAAAGTAATAAAACCTGATTAAAATGCCACTATGTTTGAATAAGAACTGGAAACGCCAATAGCTCGGCGACAATCTGGTAACTTCTTCAAGAGATTTTTCGAGAAGTCGTTCAAATTTTCTGATTACCGCAAACGAGATGTTGAGGCGCTCAATTTAATGTCAGCCATAACCCTGGTCATCAATTATAGTCAATTCAATCTGAGATGAAGGAAGGCTTTTGTGAGCGCAGTCCATTCTTATTTACTATGCCATATCACTCTACCCCTATTGTAGTCAAACGTGATCATTCTAATTAATGTGATATTAACGATTCTTTAGAATGGTATGTAATTAAGAGGATGTGATAGACTTTTATTTATTATGTAATGTGAAAAACTGTTTCATGTGTACAGTGTACATGCCCATGTTTTTCTTTCGTGCGCAAGAATTTCTTCAAGTTTTCTGAATTATCGATTCATTCAAAAATTTCATGAAAAAACGCCGCAAAAACGATAGAATAATCCGCCGCGAGGAATACAAACCGAAGCCATTTGAAGATTTGTCGAAAAATTATTTGCGATCGGTGGATATTTCATCCCCTACAATTTTAGTGCACCCCGGAGAGCCTTAAAAGCGTGCGGTGGATGTGTTTTGAAACATCCAGAGAATACTGAAAAAAAAACTAACGCGTAGATTGGCGAGATTTTTTATTTTAACATTTCTTGCAAGTTTTGCAAAGTCAAATAAACGGTTGAGTCTTTTGCAAAAAAAAACTAGATTAAAAACATTTGTATTTTAGATTATATTTATGTTATACGTTTAGTCATACTGTTCATTTATTTAAGTTACTCATTATTTAAACGTCCTCAAATAAAAATTTATTACTAAGAAAGGAATCATAGTGAAGGTGACAACAACGTTATATTATAGTTAATATTTTCGACTGATGGTGCTTGTTATTGAAAAAATATGAATATATATGTCAAATGAATTTAAAAATTACCTATATTTCTTCAATAATTTTCTATGTTACTAAAAGATAATATGCACTAAAGGGGCTGCACACATTTAAGTTTCCATACACAATCATTTGGGTGTGACCATTATTTTTTTTCCTGTAAAAGGGAACATCTACTAATTTTAGGTAATTCTTAGTGTATTTGATATAAATTATAAGACCGGCCATCTACCGACATAAAATGAAATAACAAAAAACCATTCATTTATATGGGATGCTTCAATTACTAGTATTGGTTAATAGCATGATCGATTCGACCAAAAAATGCACTGTGAGTTTTTAATATTAATAATTTATACTATAAAATAAAATTAAAATAGTCGTATATATAATTTCACTATTTGAAAAATATTGGTAATAAACGATAAAACTATTAATTCTAAGTATTTTTTACTTCAACACTCTCCTTGTGAGGTTCATTAAACGAAAGCAATAAAATAGCAGTGTTATATTATCGTATATTCTTTAACATATGGACACCGTATTTTTATGATCGTCCATGCATACTTGCGCAAGTTTGTAGCGACGTGTATAGCCTTAACGTACCCTATCATACATGCATATTATATTTATTTAGTGGTTTTTAAAGGCAGCTTATTTAATTTACCGATATTTCAAATGGTATATAAATATATTTAAATAATAAAATGTACGGGCCTTTTGAAGTGGATTTTTATGTAGGAGTTGATCATAGGATGATGTCGTTCTTAAGGCCCTGATATTGTAAATATCTGAGACTAAATAAATTCCATCTAATCTATACAATCATAGCCATAGCCTATTGCAGCCTATCGCTTGCAACAGCTGCAATCTTTCCTCAAAATTTACGGAGATCGATGTTAAAACGGTTAAGGCAGGTACAATAGTATCGCTAAAGAGTGATTTATCAAATTTCCCGCTAATAATCTACAGCATTATCATGTGTTTATTAGTCATTTTTTTATTACCTCAGAACATTAATTAATGTCTTTCGAAATAACTTCATCTGAAAATACAGTTAAAATACATACAGTCATAGATTCAAGCAATCCATCATCGTTCTTGAAATAAATGACTCAAACACTTTTTTTTCTAATTTAATACTTTTAGTAAGAGGTTTATTTTTAAATGACTGTTGCACTGTCTGTCTGTGGCATTGAAAGTGTCTATTACTAACACGTAGCGATGTTCTTAAAATACTACAGCTAATGTACCTATTATATATTATTATGAACCGGTTCTCCACAATATGAAACTTAACTTCGTTTTTATTATAATTGATGATAATCTTTTTAACGTACTTTAACCTAATTGTATGTCAAATATTGTTTATGTAATACCTAGAGACGCCCCACCCCTATGGTTTCTGGCACTTTGGGTAATTTAAGCATTATAATTATTATAAAAAATATAAAGAATTGTTTTACTATCTAAAAACGTTTTGCACAATAATTCTAATTGCAATAATAAACTCCGCGTGAATTTGCACTACAGATTTGATAACCGAGCATCTTTGCGTGTCGTTAAAAGTGAATCTTTAAATATATAAATATATCACCCTGCCCATTTCCATCTTGGAAACGGCGAATTGAAATAATATTTGTTATTTTCACCTTATCTTTTTTTTTGGAAGATCGTTGATGGTGTCCCTGACCCTAAGCATATTCGCTTCGGGCAACTGTCCGTGTACCTGGTACCTTAAATTGGATCTGGTAACACCGATGTGATAATAATTTGAAGAAATAATAAGAAAAACTAAGACTACTATAGGTTAATCCTAAATGACTGTATATATTTTTTTAAAATGTATATATTTAATACATATACGTACATATATTAACTGTAAATATATTTGATATTGAATCGGGAACCACTATATCCACAATATTAATTATATGGTAGTCACAATACTACTTCCAAGTAATTTGAATCCAAGATGTCACACATCCATAATATTTTTTTATGTTTTAATATATATATTCGTGGACAAAAATCTGACTCCCCCTTTTATCAAAAAAAAGAACAAACCGATTTATTTCACTATGTAGTCTGGCCTCTGTTGGATGATTAGTCAGAGGCGCCTAATTGGAGAATCACATGTGCACACATTATTTGATATTTTTTAGCCTTCTTACATTTCTGTCTGCTTAACACTTAATAAATGCACGTGGTATATTTTTGGATTTCGACACTCATTCTCCCTGCTTAGAATAAAATTACTATTAAATTCTACTATGCGTCTTAACTTGATTTAAATTTTTCATTAGAATTCAAAGCATTACAATTAATTGATATTATGCATCATTTCAATATTTTAATCTGAATTGCGATCCTAGTTTGTATTACTTAACACGTTTTTAGAGTAGCGTTGCCGTTAGAACCAGTCCGTGTAAATATTCACTACCTATCTATATTATAATATTATATTTGCTTATCACTTATTACATCCATACCCTAACGGAGTTTGTTTTGGTCTAGCTATTCAACAAATTGTTCAAAATCAAATAAATCTAGGGCGTATGTATAAATATTTTTTTTAATAATAAAAAGGTTTGAGATGTTCACCGGTTGTTTTTTTATTAATAAAAATACGAACATCAAAGTATGTTTCTTTCATATACATATTGTAATGTGAATATATTGTACTTCATTGTACTATACTATACTATACTATATTGTATCCATTAATAAACGACAACGCTTGCTATATGGAAACGTACAGCATTTTTCGTGTTTCATCAGAATTCGAAACACGCCTCACTGACCGCGAAAAAATGTGAGCTTCCGCAAAATACAAATATTTAGGTATATGAAAAGTCTTTGTGCGGGCAAAATTTCAGTGGAGAGTTTGCCCCTCGTTTTAAAAATGTACGTTTGGTTTGATATCTGTCGGTATTCTGCGCGGGTGAACATTGCAGTGATCCTAGTTAATACTTTCCTGGAAACTTCAGTGGACAGAATTCTATACCTTCGTAGTAATGTGGTATTCAATTTTCATAATTTACTTAAATCATTAATTACATCGTATTGAAGCGGGTAAGAAAATTGCTCATATTTTCAATGCAATGGCAAAGTCTATCGTTCAAACTATTTGCGATAGAAAATAAAAAATCGAAACACATTCGCTATCTGCTGTACTTTGAATATCTCAACATTAACTCACCAAAGAAGCAGTATTATGGAGAAAATGGAAAAATATTAATATGTGGATTGAAGACAATAATCAACGAAGAATGCTAAGGAACCAAATGACTATCCGAAAAAAGGGTAAAAGTATTTTCGAAAATGTAAGGAGAGAGAATGCTGATGGATCTGTGAAAGATGTAGCATTGCAAAGAAGCCGAAGTTGATTTTAAGATTTGGAAAATCGCCACAATTTGCACAACTTATAAACAGATCCAATTGAATTTGTATGAGTTTGTATCAAAATAATTGATTCGTTACATGGCTTTTCGTTTTACGGCCAACTTTTCCGGAATTTATCTAGGCCGTTAAGCGAGTTATGGATGTCTTTTCACCCAATCTGTGAAACATGATATAATTAGCAGCGATCACGTATTAATGAAATATACAACCTATATAGTGATTGGTAACCATATTTTATCGATCAAGATTTGTATCTAATCACATTTCTAAGTGATGACATCAACTATCCTAAAGCCTGAAGGAATTCACGATGGTGGTGGGTAGAAAATGGGTTGGAAAATATCAGAAGAGTTTCGTTGAGGAAGTTGAGCAAATTTATCCTCTTTCTTACGATATATTCTCGCAATAAAGGCATTGTTGAAATAGCTATCGACAATAATTTAAATTTAATATATTATTGTATATTCAATAGTCACAAAAAGTTGCGTGAGAACACGTCGAACTACCGTAAAGAATTGTGACCTAGCTAAAGTATTCCAGGTATAAATGGCGCACGCACTCAATTGCTCATTTTGAAATATGACGAGTAAAAGTGGTTTTCTGATTTTCCTGTGAGTGTAATGACGGAGTGCCTGGTTTGTAAAATGAAAATTTATCTGAAATTCCTCAGAAGATAAATCACTTTTATTTGAATGCAGCGTAGCGTTACTTCGCTTTTAATTTATTGCTGATAAAAATCTATCTGCCGCTCGTAATTCAGTATTTATTTTGATATGAGACGGTTGTAAAATAAACTTTCAGAACAAAATTAGGTAGAATATATCAAAAGATGTTAAGTATTTTTGATTTCGGACTCAAATAAGCTGGAATATATATATTTATTTGAAATAGTCTTCATAAACACCTTTTCTATTTATGATTTGGTAATTTCAAATAGATCTTTTTCGCTTCCAAAATTCCAAATACTAAATACCTCCCTTGCCTTCATTTGCATTGCAATCCTACTTCGCACAAAATGAATTCAACTAAGAATGTGTCGAATATGTACTTAGATATGGAAAATGATATATTTTTCCTCTCTTATTTGACTGCCTATATGCAATTTTGAAGAAAGACACAATACAATAGATAAGTATTAGATTGGCAATAAGGAATCATCCTTTGTAATGTATGATCCAAATTAAACCTCTCTCCGATAGCCGAGAAGTTATTGTGCTCGTTTCGGAGTCGAAGATAATGGGTTCGAATTCCGGTACTGCAAGATTTTCTTAAATCCAAAGATGCATACATAGCTGGATGCCCCCAACGGGTTGAGAAATTGGCTGACAATCAATTCTCGTGGAAAAAAATTCAAAATAAGTCTTAACATCAAGACAATCTATTAAGTGTTCATTTTCACACTCTTGAAATCCATATGTCTCACTTTCGGAGAAGATATAATAAAAAGAACATTAAATATGTTATTACGGAATAAAACTTATCATGTGACAGTCATCCCTAAAAGCGACGGCTTTTGGGTTGCAATGACTGGAAGGGCAAATATTTGTGCGCCAACTAAGGGAAAGTGCAATTTCACTTGCCCTGACATATTGGTTTTCCCCAAATAAACATTTGCCCTCTAGGTCGGCGTCGGTTTGGGCGCTGCGGCGCTTCCGACGGCGCCACGGCCTGAATAACGACGCCATACCACTACACGCACCTCTGGCGCAGTAAAATGAATAATACATTAATATTTATAAATTCATATTCAGGCTTATTCTTTTAAGTATTTGTTCGGCTTAGCTGTCAACTTGTATCGATAGATGAAATCATATTTGAGATATTTATATACGGTTATTTTTGTTAATTATTCCTAACAACCAGTCAAAATATGCTTGTTGTATGTTTAATTTTAGAAAAGTTTTGTCTACTTATTCATTTGAATTAATACTAAGTAATATTTGTTGTAATATTATCACTCATTGTATTGGTGAGTGCTTTTGCTCAGTAAATTTGTTCAACTTTAAAGCTGCTATACTTATATGATCCTAACCATGGTATGATAACCAAATACTCTTCAACTGAATTTCAGTACGTATTGTAAATCTAATGTAATACAATAAAACGTTACGTACAGATCGTCGATTAACAAATTAATAAACTCACACTAAAGTCTCGCGTCGCCATCAGAAATAATTGAAAGTACGTAAAATTGACCAAGTTTATAAATATCATTATTATGGCGGTTTGCTGCCGGCTCTTGGTGTTACTGCCCCGCTGCAATTCTTGTCGGTGCTTAGTGTAATCTTCAAGAAAGTGAGGAAGGTCACTCCTACGCTAACGAGTTAGTGATGACCAGTTTTGTACTTCTTGCGGTCATTGCCTTTTAAGGGACATTATTCTCGACAGCACGTTGCAAGTGTGTAATAGCGAGACACGTTTCATATCATAAGCGGTCGACTAATTTGTGATGCACACGATGAAAGTGGAAGTGTACAAATTATGTAATTTAAGATGAATGACCTTATGAAATATTTAGCAATCAACTGTGTTTCAATAAAACTGACACTCTCGACACGATGAAAATAATAAATATACTCAAACACATGATTTAACTCGTAACTAACACCTCAACTTAATCGACTAGATACGTAATTAACACCTTTCTCCTCCTACGCTGTACTAGATAGTTGAACATTGCTTTTGTCGGTCAGCTATTTAATAATTTATCTTATATGATATAGACGAATCGTGAATTCTCAAACATTAGTTAGTTTTGTCGCGCAAAGCGTTCCACTCGTTTAATATATAATAGTTTTCTGTATACGCTGCAATAGAAAGTAAAATGAGATTTAAGTTTTTCGAGGTTTAAGCGATACCAGACTTTATCTCGTAAAATGTGGATTCAGTCCTTTTAGATAACTAACAAAAATGCTTAAAGAGTGTAAAGTAGCAATTATTCGCTGACGTAATTCTCTTGCTGATTTCCTAAATGATATAATTATGTCTGTTCACGAAAGAGATGAGGTAGACTGAGCTGTCAACGGCGCCAGACTATTATAATCTATCCATAATTTACTAAAAGTAGTTTCGCATTTATTTGTTTGTATTAGTTTTTTTTAAATAGCCCAGGGTCTATATTTTTCTGTCACATTAAAGTACATTAAGTTTATCGTCACTGCAATTATAAAAAAATGTTTTTAAGCATGAATAATAGTACGCACATTACACATAATCCATCAACTACTCCATTGAATGTAGATCATGATTTATACAATCATTATTTATTATCGTATCTATATAATCTTAGCTGGCTTTCCGTAGGTCCGTCGAATATAATGTGTGGATATAATTAAGCAATCTTCCGAGACTCTCTTGTTGAGACATTTTTGTAGTTAAAAGGGATGCAGCACGCGTTTTTTACTTCCTCATTACGAGAAAAGTCATACCGTCTAGCTTACAGTATTAGGGAAATTGGTATAGATATGTTACTGGGTATCTACAATATTTTAGTGTCTTGTGATTCGACCGGCAGACACGCCATTACAAGTCACATGTCGAATCGTTGCTCGTACTGTATTCAGCAAAGCACACATTCGTACTCTTCTAGAATTTTAAATTAACATAGTTTTTCTTTTTATTTTTCCCATGGCGATACTCAAATTCGTTTGAGTGCTCGTTGAACTCGATAGAGGTTTCGATTGACTTCTCTTTAGTTTCTTTCACTGAGATTACAAACATCAACCTATTTTATATTAAATCCTTTCAAAAAAGTATGTATGCTCATATATCTATATTTTGTGTCACATTATACATTAAAAGTCATTTACTTTATAGAAGTGTGCATGTTTCAAATAGGTTTGATTCCACAGTCAATAATCTTTAACTGATGACTTTATATTTTAGTTATGTGACAATAAAAAATAGATCTACAGTTTATTGAAATAATTCTAAAAAACAAACGTTTTTTCTGAAATAATTTAAGCTTAAAACTAGTGTGAAGAAGATGAAAGCAGACTAGATATAGCTTCAATAATGACTTCATACTTAAAAGATAAAGAGAGAAAAAATAAAATAATAAAATGTTTTGGAGACGAAAACATTTTATTATTTTAACATTGTTTTTTATCATCATAATGTTACCCATGCACCTAAAGTCCGCCTGCTGTCCCGAAACTGTCAGTCCAAGACGAGGATTAGGGTTATGGTAGGCCAAACATTATCCAGTCCGCGTCAATAGTTGTGTACTCTCAATCTAATTGATAAACTCATGCTACATGTTATGCTCGTCTCGCATGCTGCTTAAATCCTAATCGTCGCCTTGGATTGACTATCCCCAGACTGAAAGCAAACTGTAGGTGTATATGCACCATAAAACTTATTCGCGAAACATGAAGATGTATTTCTCTCAGAACTATCACCAACCCGATTCGCAACCATTTTGATACTGTTCACTTTCTCAAAATTATCGATATACTGTGTTTTAATATGTAGATATGTCACATTTTATAAAAAAGTTAATTCACGTAATGGTTAATATTAACATTTGGTGTGATATAAACTATTCGTTGAATTACTATTTACCATTATTATTAATTATTAGCATTGATTTAATATACCGGGTAGGTGACAGCCCTACCAAATATCGGCAGGTCAGGTCACAGATAATATTATTTAAATCGATTTAATTTTCTAAATCATGTCAAATGCTTATGCGACAAATAAACTATTTACTTTTAGCGTAGTCTAGAGTCTAGACTCGTTTATTGCGGTCGGGTGTATTAAAGTCGATCCGTGTTTATATCAGACCTCGTAAAATGATTTTATTTATGAAACTTTGGCAAAACCAATCAGAAGAGCTCAGCCTGCAATTTTTTTTTTTTTACAATAGATACATACATATTATATTTCTATTAATATACAATTTTAAATCAACTTTTTTACTAAGATACTTTTCAAACACTGCAATATCCAACCGAGCAAATTTTTACTTTGTTGAATTTCCTTTTCTCTAACGATTTTACAATAGCGTATTTACATCAACTTCATATCTAGAAGTTGGTAATATTTTTACATAATGTTAACTATTTATTCCATTTTTAATCTCAATAATTTAGCACATCAACTAATTAATGTTCTATGTATGTTATTATTACCTGGACGAAATATTCAGGAAATTTTATGACAATAAATTTTGTTACCACGTCAATCGAATTTTTCTTTTGATAATCTTAAGCCAGATTAGAATCATTGAAAAGGACAGAGAGTCTTACTTGGAGTCTTACATATACCTTGGATTGCCAATTTATTAAATCGGTACATCACCAGTTGTAGTGTATATATAATAAATGTAGTAAATGATATTTACAATAATATTGCTCTCGGAATAGCTATTGTTAAACATTTATAATCATACGAAGGCGTGAATGAACGGCGGATGCTTAAAAATATATGTCTACTATTAATAATAATCTTCTAGCTGTGTCATAACTAATTCAATATTTCTTTTTGTTTCAGGTAAGCTACTTCTTTTTAATGCAATCTATGGCTAGTTGGTAAGTCTCACAAGTGTGTAAGTTTATGTTTTTTTACTGATTGAAACACATACATTTTCTTGTTATAAATGTGTCGATAACTATCTTTCTGTTAGCGAAAATATTATGTTTTAAATGTTCACATAGACTTCACGGTTAGAAGTCGGAAGATCGTTTGCTCTACTAAAGATATATCTTATCATAATCCGTGCTCTATTGTGTAATTAGATTTTTAATTTTATGTAAACTAAAATGGAACAAATAAGATTGAAATAGTTCATTATATTGTTACAATGGTGGCAATATCAGTGGCGATTATTGGAAATTTGCGATAGTCGGATTAGATTTTGCTTATTAAATTTTACGTATTTACGTAAAAAATAAATAAAAAAAATACATTCACTGTATCTATGTAAAGTGTGTTAAAACAAAATGATCACATTTAATATATAATCGTTCTTAAATGTTCTGCTAGTTAAATGTGAATTCAATTAATATACACATATTATTCTTGATAGTCAATATTCAATACAAAATAACAATTTAAGCAAGTGACTGACGTTGGCATTTTCAACATTGAAACTAAATAATCAATTTCATTAGATGATGATTAAAACTAAAATATTTTACGATTTGACTTTATGATAGTTAAATACGTTACAATGAATATTTTTTAATTTTATGTTATTATAAGAATATTTTGTTTGTATCTTTTAATTTTTACTTATATGCTCGAATATAAGGAACAAAATCGTCAATCGTTGTTACAATAATAATTTTAAAAATTACAAACTACATATATAATACTTAGTCGTTAAAATGTTACATATTACAATGTCTACTTTACACGAAAGCTGCGCAAATGTTTTGTGTGCTTTTAAAAAAAAAGGTTACATTGTTGGCTGTTTAAACAGGTGTTTTATTAAAGCGGAACTAATAAACTTGCTAAGATTATGTTTTAAACGCTTTATTTAAAAAAAAACGACTGTAATACCTTTCAGGTAAATTTAATCTCGACGGATTTATAATAAGCTGAGCTTTAGAAGCTATATAATTTAGTTTAAAGCTTTTAGAGCCTCGCTACTACAATATTATATTTTTAATACTCGTACCTACCTGCGAAGATTTATTGTATCTGTCATATTAGTAGATTATAAAATATTTTACCACCGCAATAATACAATATATTTCGCACCGCGGAGAACACCAGAATTTATTATTCGTAAAGTTTTGTTCTTATAATTACTTACATTTACGAATAAAACACGAGTTTCATGAAATTAAACTTTGAAAAATACCAACATAAAACCGGATAAAAAGGCAATTTTTTTTAAAAAATAGCCGGCAATGGTCATGATAAATGCAGCATAGGGTTTTTTACTTCAGTTCATTAGCAGTAATTATTTATTTCTTCACGGCATAAAAACAAATTCATTTATTAATAATATTTAACATTTAAATTATTCGTTAATAATTTAGACTAATTACCACCGACGTAAATCGATTTAAATGTTTTTTTTAATTTCCATTGCTCTCCAATTAACATCCTCATTGAAAGGCAATGTTTCTAAAAATAATACTGATCTTAGCTTTTCTATGGTCCTTTAGTTAAATCAGAATTTCCATTTGCATTACACGTATTTTGTGAATTTAAAAAAAATAAAACTACCCTAAGCAACTCATATAATGTAAGCACGCATATACATATAATATTTATATCCCTTTTTTTAGTTTAAATATGTATATAATAAAATATATCATTAGGTGCTTATATGTCATATTTAAGTTATAATATCTATATTGTCTCCCCGATTAGCGTAGTTGGTACCGTACGCGTTTGGTAATCCGAGGAATGTGGGTTCCATTCCCTCTCTGTCGGACTTTAAAATTCTGAAAATACAAGATTTGTTGCCTATTTAGTTGAGCAATAGTTTGAACTAAATAAGTCACGATAGTCAAATATCCCCACATAAATAAATGTCACGTATTATTACATAATTATATATTTGTTATAACTCAATTGAAATATGTTTCCGCAATACAATCTACCGGAATATGCCTCTTTTGAATTTGATTGATCGAATTTAGTAGTTTGCCAACAGAGAAACCGAAACAAAATAACTCAGTTTTCTATTCTGTAAATGTAAACTGAAGTAAAGTAGAGTGTCACGAGGAAAATCCCACGAGAGGGCGTCGCGGCGCCGATGTCGACGACGCTGTATGAGGGAGGTGTAGGCGTCTGTAGGGAAAATGAAAAGACCCCAACCGACTCTCCAGACGGTCATAAACTCGTATTCAGAGCATTTTGATAGGTAGAATATATTGGATGTAGACATTATTGAATGCTTTAAATATAATATTATATCCAGGACACTGCGTAACTCGATGAATATTTTGATGTGTTTATAAAATAACTACCTGAAATATTTGATTACATTGGTAATAATTCGATTGAAAAAGAATTGACGTAACAAATAGACGATTCTTTTTTGATAAAACAGTTTATAATTTCACAGCACAGTAATGAAATTATAATTTAAGTAAGTATATAAAAGTATAGATCGAGTGAGTAAGATAAATATAACAAATAATATATTATCTAACAGTAGAGTTTAACATTTCATATGAAAGGTCTTACGTAAACGGAATACAAAAATATTATATTAAATATGAAAAAAGAGAAAATTTACAATCATACGTGCGCGTGTGCGCTAGAAATTATGAGCGACAATGAAACTATGCGTGCATATTTTTATTTTTATGAGAACTTGTTTTAAGTTAAGTGCTTTTGTACATTTTGCAAAAAGTGTTTTTTTATATGTAGATATGTTTAACGGCAGGGTAATTTTCATAACTAACCGAACTTAACTCGGTCAGTAGATAAAATAAATGCTCACTAATTTAGCATAATTCATAAGTATGCTTACATATTAAATATTATATTATAGCGATATTAAACTTAATATCCTAAAAAAACTGTTTTTTTCTTATCCGGCATTTCACCCAGTACTAATCCACATAGGATATATTATATTTTGGAAATTTAAAAACAATAGCTGTGTTTTATAATTGAAGTTCACTTTATTGTACATTCGATGTGTATTCCACATGTATTCTTAGTTTCATCGAAATTATTAGTACATTTATCTTCGACGTTGCAAATCTGTAAAAACTGAATGGGGGTAGAAAAACCAAAGTGTAAACCGTTCAGTTGAAATTTTAATGGACGTGGCAGGCAGCCCTGTGAAATTTATAACCTCAGATATCTTTGGATAAACGCTGAAAGACGTTATCCCGAGCTTAATAGCCATTTATCTTTATTCTGGGTTGTAAACGAGCTTTTGCAATCTATATCAGTTAGTATGAATCTTTTTCTGCGCGCTGCAACCCCATTTCGTTCGGCCGTGATGGAGTCACCGTCGGGATATTAATTGTACGTGACGTAGAAATGCCGGCGTCAAAGTAATTCGGGTTAATTTATTAGTGGCAGTAGAGAGTGAAACAATAAATAAACTGCCTAGAAAATATTACGCTCGTTGGGAACCATTTCACAAATAAAATGATGTATTTTGTCATAAATATGCATACAATATTTACATTAATATGCATAATAAAAGCCTTGTTTTTTTACTTGGCTTATATATCTAAGTTAAGAACAAAACCACAGTAGTTTAACAAATCTTAAACTAATATTCAGTATACGCATGAAACTTAAAGGCTTGGTATTATAATATTTTTATTTCCAACAGTTACGTGCCACAATTCTTAGTCATACACCGTGAATAAAATCATAGTACATTTATGTATGTATATTTCCAATTGAACGTTGAAATAATTAGCTCACTCACAGGTTAAATCAGGGTTTCCCAAACTTTTTCTGCAACCGAACACTTAGCTTATTTTTTTAGGTTGGATTAATCTTACTAGTAAGAAGATGTTTAAATTTGTTACAGTGTATAAAAGCTATCCAAATTGTCGCGGAACACTTAGTCAGGCTTTGTGGAACACCAGTGTGTAGTTTGGGAAACCCCGGGTTAAATACTTTCAATTGTAGCAAATACGACCTAAATTTGTAAGTTTAATGATAGAATGTGACAATATTGGTATTACAGATGTTCAAAATGGTGGAAATAGTATAATTTTAGCCAAAGAATTTGGCACAAGATGGGAGATGGAAGAAAGTTCAAGTAGAAGACATGTTTAGAAACTAGTTATAAACCAATGTTTTAATCGCACAAAAACTAGTGGTGTTAACCATTGCCATAGGTTGAGTGCAACTGCTCCACATTGTATGTTCGTATTATAAGATGAGCTTTTCACGCGAATGCTTTTTGTGAATGTGTTACGGCCATAAGAAATAGACTAAGCGATTTTTCCTCCTTAAAAGAATCCCAAGACAAATGTTTATTTGTACTATTCCATTAAGAGAGGTTTCCTTGCTATTATTTTGTCTTTTCACATTTACGACTCATAATAATTCGACGCCGAATTTTCTTTCTTTATACTTCTCGCTCCAAATGGCTCAGTTATATAAATATTAACATAACACATTGTTAAATAAAACCTCCACTGTTATATTTGTATAAATTTCCTAAAATATCGGAATAATAATTGTACATAAAATATATGATACTAAGAGTAATTATTATTTTATGTTAGTTATAGACATAATGTTATTGGTAAAATTGTAGTCTATGTGGTTCACAGGTTATTATTATAAGTGAAGGAATATTAAATGGAATTACACAAAAAACAAAGGGAATGAATAAATTTACGCTGGATATTATTTTGACATGATATTTGAAATATGGTGTACATGTACATTATACATATACGCCTTTTCCTCGTTATCTTCACTTCCATTCTCATATTCCTTCACTTATTTATTTATTTACTTTATACATGTTGTAATATCACAAATTATATGTTTTATACATTAACAACACGACATACATATGGTTATAACAAACATATTAAAAACATATT